>MU686397.1:56242-70513 GCA_026770625.1 Nicotiana glauca
TATGGAAAAAGGTTACGGCGTTATATACGCACCACCACCTGATCAGTTGGTATATGTTGATAATGTTGCCCACATTGGCTGAGATGATATGATGGGATGCTCTCATAGGCTTGACCTATGCATGACAAGACATTTATATGCACGTGTGTGACATTATAAATGTTTTAGAACTAACAAAGTTATTCAGGTTTACAGATGAATTTCTTTATTTCATGTTTTATTTGTGTTTTTTATGTACTGATTTTCATGCCTTACATACTCAGTACATTATTCGTACTGACGCCCTATTTCCTGGGGACTGCATTTCATGCTCGTATGTGCAGGTAGGAAAGCCGAGGATCCCTCTTCTTAGGATCCTTGATCACCGAGAGTTGGCGTGCTACACTTGATCTGGAGCTGCTTTCGATTTTGATACGATATGCTTGTGTATATATATAGGTATGACGTGGATCAATCCTATCTTCGTACAGTTGTATTTCTATTAGAGGTCTGTAGACAGTTATGTATAGTTGGATAGTATGTGTTCTTGTCGACTTTCTGTTTTTGGTATATAGTTGTCTATAGCAGCCTTTCCGGCTCGCCCACTTTATTCTGCCTATATATGTACATATGTCTTTTAGATAGATTTTCCTCACGTATGTTATTCACGTTTATATCTTAAACTCATGCTTAAGGATGTTCGACATGTAAGATTTGGGCACCTGTCCCGGCCCATCAGTTTGGGTCGTGACACTTGCAACCAATCAAATATATCATCAATCCTCAGGAACGGATATTTATTCTTAATCGTCACCTTATTCAACTAACTATAATCAATACACATCCGCAAGGAACCATCTTCCTTCCTCCCAAATAACACAGGTTCTCCCCACGATGATGGACTAGGTCTGATAAAGCCTTTTTCAAGCAAGTACCTTAGTTCTTCCTTCAACTCTCTCAACTCTGCATATTCCATTCTATAAGGAGGATTAAATATTGGCTGAGTATCTGGTAATAGGTCAATAGCAAACTCAATTTCTTGCTCTAGCGGAAGACCCGGAAGCTCATCGGGAAAAATATCGGGAAACTCATTAACCACAGGGATAGATTGAATGTTTGGTGAATCTAATTTCACATCTTGTACCCGAACTAAGTGATAAATATAGCCCTTTCTGATCATCTTTCTTTCTTTAAGATAGGAAATACATCTACCTCTAGGCGATGTCGTATTACTGTTCCATTCCAAAACAGGCTCCCTAGAATTGGAATCGGACCATGATTGATCTATAATAAACGTTGGCATAACAAGAAGTCAACTAATCCATACCCATTATAACATCAAATTCTACCATATCTAACTCGATTAGGTCTACTACTGAATATCGTCTATGAACTACTATTAGACAATCTCTATATACCTGCCTAGCTATCACTGGATCCCCAACAAGTGTGGACACCTCAAAAGGTTAAAGCAGCTCAGGTTTTAATCCAAACATACTAGCATTCAATGGAGTAACATATGATAAGGTGAAACCTGAGTAGATCAATGCATATACACCATATGAGGAGATTGATAATATACATGTAACAACATTAGGTGACAACTCCTGATCATGTTGACCTGCTAATTCATAAATGTGGTTCTGAGGACCGCTCGAGCTAGATTCTCCACCTCTTCCTCTACAACGACCGATTGGTGCTTCTGAACCTTGCCCAGGGAGGCGTATTGATGATGACGAACCAAATCAATAAATCTGGTCCCGTACTAAGTGACAGTCATAAAACCCTATTGGAGGCGCTCAAACTGCCTCTGATAGTTCTCCCTCTGAGTGACAGGAAGAAACTTCTCCAGAAATAGCTAAGAGAACTAATCCCAAATCAAAGCCGGTGACTCAGCTGGTCTAGCCAAACAATAATCTCTCCACCAAGTCTTGGCAGATCCAAACAGTCAAAAAGCAGCAAAGTTGACCCCATTGGTCTCCACTATCCCCATGTTCTGTAGAACCTCATGGCAGCTGTCCAAATAATCCTTGGCATCCTTAAAAGATGTACCACCAAAAGTAGTAGTGAATAGCTTGGTGAACCTGTCCAACCTCCACAAGGCATCAGCAGACATAACTGGCCCCTCACCGGTCTGTGCCACAATACTCGGCTGAACTACCCCAACTGGCTGAGCTGCTGGAGTCGGAATCAGAGAATCCCTCATAATGTGGCCTGGATAACCACAAGTATAACAAATACCCAATCCCATACGGCACTGCCCTACATGCTGCTTACCACATTGAGCACATCGTGAAAAGGGCGACCTAATTTGACTTGACTCACCCCTATATTGAGAACTTGAGGCCTTGGAATTCTAACCATAAAAATATAGAACGATCAAATCTCCTACTGATAAATTGAGGGGGTACGCTAGACGATGGCTGGGCTGGACACCTCGGGTATTGTTGTCTCTGGCCCCTATCTTGCTCATGATTGGCCCTCTACTTCTGTTTATGCTCCTCTGCACCCTGATCGTATGCCTGAATATGAGAAATATCCATGCCTGGCTGAAGTGAGACTGACATATAGTCGTTAAGCAGGTGCGGCTCCAACCCATCATGAACCGGTAAACCCGATCCTCCATATTAGATACAATAGTGGGAGAATACCTAGCCAACGAATCAAACTGAAGGTTGTACTCCCGAATACTCATATTACCTGCCGGAGGGTCAAGAACCTATCAACTCTGGCCCGTCTAATTTTTGTGGCAGGTAATGACGAAGAAAAGCCTCTATAAACTCCTGCCATACTGCTGGAGGGGCATCCTCACCTTTGGACAACTCCCAATACTCTTACCAATTAACTCCGATATCTTGAAGTCTATAGGAAGCTAGCTCAACTAACTCAGTTGCAGTGGCCTTCATTACCCTCAAAGTCCTCTACATCCTATCAATAAATGCCTGAGGGTCTTCATTTTGACCTGCTCTAGTGAATACTATAGGGTTCAAATTAATGAAATCACGAACCCTCGCACTGATGGACTTATCTGCATGACCAATACCTACCTCCTGACACCGAGCTTGTGCGGATACTAATCAAGTTAATAGCTGAATATCATCTCTCATCTTCTGAACGGGTGTATTTGGCTGAGGATATGGATGTACAGGGGAGGGCCCTAGAGCTGGTTACCCTCGAAACTCCATTAGAAAGGGTATGTGAAATCTGATATAGAACCTCAATATGAGACTCTCCTGGAGCCCTGGTAACTCGTTGTGATCGACTGGTAGTCTCATCAGCCATGGACTTGCGTTTCTGGGAAGTGGTAACCTTCTTAGGCGTCGCTTAAAACATAACACAACGTTAGGAAAATGAATTCTTATATCGCATGATCTAAGATAAGAAGGGAGGATAACATTCTATATGTCATGTAGCCTCCTGTCTATAAGTGTGGTGCACTACACACCCATAAACAAGACTCTACTAGACATGGTTTGCAGACAACCCTAGGACAGAACTGCTCTGATACTACTTTTATCACGACCCAAACCGATGAGCCATGACGAGTGCCCGAGTCCTACTTGTCGAACAGCCCTAAGCATACGTCTAAGATATAAACATGAATTAAGGGTAGTTCATGACTAAAAATGGTCAATAAACTGCTAAACCACATGAATAACATACGTGAGGAAAACATGTCCAAAAAATATATATACATATACATGCGGAATATGGCAGGGCTAGCCGACAAGGCTGCTATAGACAACTATATATCAAAAATTAAAAGCCGACATGGCCACATACTATCCAACTATACATGACTGTCTATAGACCTTTATTGAAGTGTACAACCGTATAAAGGATGGGACTGGTCCCCGTCGTACCATATCTACATACAAAAATTGCGTACCAAAACTAATAGCAGCTCTGGATCAAGTGGTGCTCACCAAGTCTCGCTGAGTATGGATCCAAAGATGGGGGACCGTTAGCCTGTCTACCTGCACCTGCTGGCATGAAACGCAGGCCCGGGAAATAGGAGCATCAATATGAATAAAGTACTGAGTATGTAAGGCATGAAAATCAGTATATAAAAGACATAAAGAAATGTAGAGTAAAGAATTCCACCAGTAAGCCTAAAAAACTTTGTGAATCCTGAAACATTTATAATGTCATGGATATGCGTATAAATGTCGTATCATGCATAGGTACATGCGTACATAATATCATCAAACCTCTGAGGGTATCACATCATATCATCTCAGCCTCTGTGGGCGAAATCATCAACTTATGCCAACTGATCAGGTGGTGGTGCATATATAACATCATAATCTTTTTTCATATCCCATATACATATAATATACGTGTATATAACGTCATCTGATCATGGGTCAATGTACATGTATAGAAGTATGTTAATAAGATTTCTCGGAATGTCATAAGATCAATATGCCTTTTATTAATATCATGAAATAATTTTTATCAACTTACATATTTTCTGAGACCCGTGACCATAAGATATAACATTAAGACACGTGAGGAATCAAGAACAAAGGCACCTCTAGTACTTCTATTAATAGAGTCATTTATGAAAGTTGTGTGTTTACTCGTTTCGTTTGTATCATATGGATCATGCCAAAAGGAAAGAAGGGATAACCTTAATATACCTTATCCGATTCTCGTAACAATCCCTCTAACACACATCAATCGCGATAAAACATATAATAGCGAGATCGAAGTAGGATAAATCCGTATGATATTCTTGAAAAAATTTATACCGGGCTCCCTTAGAATTGCAAATTTCGTTGCTAGTAAATATCGTATAAATTTTGCCGAAGCTTTCATTCATAACATTGTAGAGATACAAGCGTCTAACAACAACAACAACCCAGTATAATCCCACTTAGTGGGGTCTGGGGAGGGTAGTGTGTACGCAGACTTTACCCCTACCCTAGGGTAGAGAGGCTGTTTCCAAATAGACCCCCGGCATCCTTCCCTGCAAGAACTTCCACCTTGCTCTTGGGGAGACTCGAATTCACAATCTCTCGGTTGGAAGTGTGGGTTGCTTACCATCAGATACAAGCGTCTCCCTAAGTGAATTAGAGAGGTTTTTTTATCTTAATGGGTGTGGATCCCACTTATGTGATGACTTAGCCTCAAGATTCTCTAAATGTGCCACCTAGTTACTTGAATTAAGAGTCACAAATTGAGCTTGATTAATACCCCTTTGCTGCCACGTTGGGGGCTTATTAAACTTATCCAACGATTTTAATTACTTAGTTAATTTTTCACTAAAAATTATTAATTACTTAATTATTCTCATAATTAAGAATTATCTCAAATTACTTAAAATACTATTCAATTTTAACATACTTTATACACCTTACTATCATGGTCATATGATACTTGTATGACACTAGTCTATGAACACCGGGTATTATAGCTTGGACCATATTTTATCCCAAATTGACAACCTTCAACGAAATTAATTTGTTTTATTCGTCACCCTCTAACCTTTACGACACTAACTTATCGCCTGTTATAAATAGCATAAATGCTTATCACCTAAAAAATAACCTCATTTTCGAGTCTACGTCGATTAACTGACGAAATTTTAACGTACGAAAACGCGAAATGTAACACTTTTAAACTTCAAACTCGCGAAATGCTTATTTTATTTACTCAGCGTACTGCTCTCTAGACGCTGCCCCCCGGGGTAGGGGTAAGGTCTGCGTACATATTATCCTCCCCAGACCCCACTTGTGGAATTATACTGGATTGTTGTTGTTGTTGTTGTACTGCTCTCTAGACAATTAATGGAGATTGTTTTAATGAGTGAATTTTACCATAGAGGGGTCACAACAAAAGAGGGAGTCTAAAAAGCGATAGACTTGGTGCTACTTCATCAACAGCTACTGCAAAACCATCAGGTTCAGGAAATCAAGTGGCAGACCAAAGGTAATGTTCTATTTTGTATGAACTCTTTTAAATTCAATTCACTATCTAACATGAATTTGTTAGAAACTAACTTATATGAAGGTGGGCCTGTTGTAAAAAGAAGGAGAGGTAGACAAAGAAAAATAATTAATGCATCTGCTGCTGATGCATCTGATACTAGCACCTAGTGCATCTGTTGCTGCTGAATTTTCATCAAATTCACACGTCATTCACTGAGCAGTTGGTTCCATGTTCTGCGCCTAATGCTGCACCTAGTGCATCAACTAACCCTTCTATTGCTGCTGAATTTACCTCAAGAGTTGCACCTAATCCTTTTGCTACTGCTGGAATTTCATCAAGAACTGGAGGAAGGGGAAAAGGAAGAGGAAGAGGAAGGGAATGAATACCTCGTTAACTTCAAAGTTTGTTTTTATGTTATGCTCCTAATACATCTGATATACCTACTCTATCTGGTGCACCTACTTCATTTGCGTTTACTAGAGGAAGGGGAAGGGGTGTGGAAAGCACAATACCATATAGAAGGCCATAAGTCATGGGAATGTATGTGTTTCAAGCTGAAAATGGCTTTACAAATTTTAATTTAAGTGTTGATGCAATCATATCTTACTGTACCTTAAACTATTTATAACTATTTTGGTATAGCCTGTGCTATCAAGTAGTAAAATAGTGTACACTAGATCATCAACAAGGATAACAACATCAGCTAATGTAACAAAAGGTTCTTAGGATTTCATTATTGTTAGGCTAATGTCAATGGTAAGATCTGCTGCGTCTGGACCTGGATCACACTGAGATGTTGGTAAACAGTGAACAACAAATTACTCTCAATATGAAAAAAAATGTTGCAGATTCAGGAACCTTCATTACAGCAGTCTAGTATTCATAACATGAACAACACTATAGATGGCCCTTGTTGTATTAATAGTGACTTAAATATTATCATGGATCCGACTGAAAAACTAGGTGGTAATCCTCATCGAGCATATATGAGTCTGGATTTTATTAGCACTAAGGAATCTTGTGGCTTAATGGACATTCGTTTCACTGGTCCAAGATATACTTGGTGAAATAATAGAAGACCTAGCAAAAGAATTTGGAAGAGACTGGACTGGATTATGAAGAATTATCAATGGGCTCAACACTTCCAAAATAACACCGTGAAACATTTGGTAAGGAATGGTTCTGATCATATATAGACCCCTTCTAGTAAAATGTCATAATGACCAACAACAACACATCAAATACTTCAGATTCCTCAACTTCTGGACCACTCAACTTGGCTTTCTAGATATGGTTCAGGAGATATGTAACACCAATATTGAAGGTAATGCTATGTGGATGCCCCAAAGAAAGCTGAAACTTCTTAGTAAGCATCTCAGTGAATGGTCAAGGGAAAACATTGGGGACATTCATGAACAAGTAAGTTCCTAGGAAGCTAAGGTGCAAAACGTAGAAGAAATTGATAAACAAAATAACAATGAGCAAGGAAGAGAACTTCTAAAGAGAGGTTATTCTAAATATACTAGATGACTGGGAATGCAAGAATCCTTGATGAAACAGAAATTTAGGATTAATTGGTTCAAAGGATGGTGACTACAACACTAGCTATCTTCATAGTATTCGGAGAGACAAGAGAAGAAGACTTCAACTTCAGAGAATGAAGGATTCACAGAGATAGGTGGATACAAGGTGAGGATAAAATAGATAAGGCTGTTGTCAAGCACTTTAAGAGTTTCTTCAATCTCAACCAGCAACCTATTATGAGAAATGATATCCTGAATTGCATTCCTAACCTTATTACAAATGAAGACAATGAGAGGTTAATTATCATGCCTTCAGAAGAGGAAATCAAAGAGACGGTTTTTAGTATGAGAATTGAAAGCTCTGCTGGACCTAATGGATTTAATGGGATATTGTTTCAAGCTACATATGATATCATCAAGCAGGACATCATTGAATTTGTCATGGATTTCTTTAAAGGGAAGAACCTTACTAAATTTATCTCTCACACTTGCATTGCTCTTATCCCCAAGGTGGATTCTCCTTCCAGATTTGAAGAACTCATACCTATTAGTCTGTGTAATTACACCTCGTTATACTATTGGGCTACCTATACCCTACCGTCATACTATTGGGTTATCTATACCCCTACCGTCATACTTTGAAACAAAAATATCGCTATTTTGAATGGAGTGGCAAGTGGCAACACCGGATTAAAACAACTCATTTCCTTTTTTTACCCGACCCGTTTTTAAAAAAACCCACAACCCGACCCAAATTTTCATTTTTTCCAGTTTTTTTTTTAATTTTTGTTTTTAAAAAACGAAAATGTTTTGTGAAAAAACAAAAAATATTCTTTTTCTATTTTTGCAAAATTTGTTTTTCCAATTTTTACAAATCAAAATTCTTCTTAAAAAACTGAAAAAAAATATTTTTCAAAAACGAAAATATTTTATTAAAAATAATTTTTTCAGTTTTTAAAAAACGAAAATATTTTTTTTTCTGTTTTTACAAAAAATATTCAGTTTATAATTTTTTTTTCAGTTTTTACAAAAAAAAATCTTTAAAAAAATGAAAAAATAAAAAAAAAACATTTCTCAAAATCAAAAATATTTTTTGGAAATATTTTTTTCAGTTTTTAAAAAACAAAAATATTTTATTATAATCTGAATTTTTTTTCTTTCAATTTTTACGATGTTTTTTTCAGTTTTTACAAATATATTTTTACAAAAAAAATATTTTTTTAAAAAAATAATTTTTTTTAGTTTTTACAATTTTTTTTGCAAAATCTTTTCAGTATCTACTCAGTTCAAAAAAAAGAAAATTTTTTGCAATTTTTTTTTTTACAAAAAGAAAATTCTTTAAAAAATTTTTAAAATGAAAATATGGTTCAGGTTGTGGGTTTTTTGTAAACGGGTTGGGTAAAAAATTGGTCATTTTAATCTGGTGCTGCCACATGGCACTCCATCCAAAATAGGAATATTTTTGTTTTAAATTATGACGGTAGGGGTGTGGATAACCCAATAGTGTAACGAAGGATACAGATAAACAATATTTGAAAGTAAAGGGGTATATTTGGCCAGAAAAAAAATTTAATTTTTAACAAAATATTTTCGTTTTTTAAAAACTGAAAGAAATATTTCCAACAAAATATTTTCGATTTTGAGAAATCTTTTTTTTTCAGTTTTTTTTAAAAGATTTTTTTTTGTAAAAACTGGAAAAAAAATTTGTATAAGTTTATTTTTTTTTGTAAAAACAAAAAAATATATTTTTGTTTTTTAACAAAATATTTTTATTTTTTAAAAACTGAAAAAATTATTTTCAATAAAATATTTTTATTTTTGAAAAATATTTTTTTTTCATTTTTTCAAAAGAATTTTGGTTTGTAAAAACTGGAAAAATAAATTTTGTAAAAACAGAAAAAAAATATTTTTGTTTTTTAACAAAATATTTTCGTTTTTTAAAAATTAAAATTTTCAAAAAAAACTGCAAACAAATGAAAATAGGGGTCGGGTTGTGGGTTTTTTTAAAAACGGGTCGGGTAAGAAAAGGAAATAAGTCATTTTAATCCGGTGTTGTCATGTGGCACTCTATTCAAAATATGGGTATTTTTGTTTCAAAGTATGACGTAGGGGTATAGATAACCCAATAGTATGACAGTAGGGGTATAAATAGCCCAATAGTATAACGAAGGGTATAGGTAAACAATATTTGAAAGTAAATGGGGTATATTTAGCCCTTTTCCCATTATCTAAGCCTCTAAGGAGCGAAAGAAAAAAAAAGGATTTTGACAGAGTTATCCACAAAAATAAAATTATTTACCCTTGTCTATCCATTTGTTTTCCTACCTATAAACTAATTACATTTCCTACCCATAGTAGATTTTGTGGGGAGTTTTTTCTTTATTCTCCAATTCTTTTTTATGTCTATGCTTCTTTTCTTTTCTTTTTTCTTTTTTTTTTCTTTTCCCCTTTTTTCTCGTTTTCTTCTTATTTTTTCTTTTTTCATTTTCTAATTTCATTTAACTTCTGTTTTTTTATATTCTTTTTCTCTTCATAATCTAATTTTATTTACTGTTTTCATTATTTTTATTATTTTTTTATATTATTACTAAAGAAAATTAAATTGTGTACCAATTAAATGTAATTAATACAACCAAAAAAATATTAACTAACATATGATATCAATATAGTATATAGCTATACCAACAGGGTATACAATTGTACGCAAAGAGTTAAAAAAAATTAAATTCAATTATTAAAATAAAATAATATCAGTTGTCAAAAAAAATTAAAAAATTCGAAAAGGATCTAATTGTAAGAGTATACCGTTACATCATATAGCATATTATATATATTTTTTTTTTGTATTTTCAATTTGCCCCTCAAGCTGGGTAAAAGCTTAAAACAAGTTAAAAGGAAAAAGACAAGAAAATTTACGACTAAAAATACACTATTATAGTTTATTGTATACTATAACAGCATATTGTTACAGTATCTTGCATATTATTATAGTATACCATAATAATATAGTATATACTACAATAGTATACTGCTGCAGTATAACTATATACTCCTTTAGTATATTAGTATACTGTAGCGGTATACTGTTTTGTAAACTATAATAGTATAGTGTTACAGTATAGCTATATACTCCTACAACATATTGTATACTGTATCGATATATTGTAGCTGTGTTCTTCGATTTTCAACTGAATATTGTGATCTCAATCACCTCATATCAGCTCCAAACGCTATCAAATTTCAGTATGAACTTCCAGAAGGTACTATAAGCAATATTTAAGAGCACCCACTTTGAATCAAACAAGAAATATTCAAAAATAAAATTGAGCTTCAAGCCCACAATGGTGGATATTCAAATACACATAAAAATTTAGATCTGGGAAGCTTACTCGAACATACTATAAGTAATATTTTATAGCACCCACATCAAATCAAACAATAAATCTTCACAATAATAATAATAATATATTTTTGTGCTCTCCAAGTTCATATATTTTTGTACCTTTATATATTATTTAATAAATATTATATTATATAATTTTTAATTAGTACTATTATAGTAAGATATAAAACATATTAGGAAAATATGGTATACTTAAAAGATACAACAAAGGTGCATATGAATCTGACAATATGAAGTTTTATGCTAAGCAATGACAAAGATAAGAATGGGTAGAGCGGGTAAAATAAATGTACCGCATAAATATAAAAAGTAATAGAAATGAACATGGATAGATACGGGTAAATATTTTGTCTTTTATGGGTATATAACATAATTTGCTTAAAAAAAAAAAAAAAATTCTTTACCGCTGACTATGTCAAGAAGACAGTTGTCTATGTGGTGTGTATTACAGGCTTATCGGAGATACAAAAAATTCTTGATGTGTTATAAAACAAGAAAAACATGGTTTAATGTATATTTTAGTTTAGAGTCGCATCAGTTAACTATATAGACAATTGACATAACTTTAATGGAGGTTATGATTTGATTTGATGGTCATATTAAGCCCCACCAGGTGCACCTTTCGAAGTTGACCTTTAGAATATTTCATGATTAATATAGACTCAAATCTTCATGATATCTACGCTCCCAACGAGATAATGTATTTGCATTTTCCTTATTATTCCGTGTATCTATTCATTTATTTATATTTTCGAATAACTGCCTTTACTTAAAATATATTTACTTATAAAAAATTCACACAACAATCAGTACTCCATTATTAGTAATTAGTGTAAGCATACGTAACCACACATTTTGATACAACTCCACACGGTGGCGAGATCAGAAATTTTTTCAAGCGTGTTCAACCTTGAAATAAATAAAAAAAATAACGAACAAAAAATGTTTAATATATGTTGTGTACCTCTAAAACCTAATATTTTACTTATAAAAATAGCATAGTTTTCCGACAAAGGGTAGTCAACTGACTATCTCAACCCAAGTGCGCCTTCGCCCTTGAATTTCCAGAGGCTAGATAGATGGGCAAAGATGAGCGCAAATTAATTCAATACGGATGATCTCACTATTGACTAGTTTCAAGCCCAAGAATGTCCAATATTGCATGTTCGGGAATTGCATAATCTTCAAAAAATAACTAGAAGGTGTTGAAGCATACGAGTCAATGTGCCGCAATGGCTACTCAGATTAATGATTTGTTCCGATCCCCTTAAATTCGTTGATCTAGAAGTGGCAGAGGAAAAACCCCAGACCAATGATCCGATTCCCAGTTATTTACGCATAATTTTATATAAACGATATCATAATTTGAAGAATAGACAAATGAATGAATAAATTACTATAATAACAAATTTATCATTTCTTTTACGTATTCCAACATCTTTATTTTTCTTATAAGTATATAGCGAAAAATTTCGACCAAACAATGTCGTGTAACACCGCATGACATAAAGTGCATACGCGCTTACTGATTCAAAGTTATTGACCTATGAGTGGTAGACACAATACTGGAGCATCGAGATCACTAAGCTGGGGTCTGGCCAGTTGGAGGAGAATTTTTGAGAACATGAGAAAATCGATCTAGATTGAGAAATTAGTGGTAGGGTTCATGAGAGAGAAGAGAGAAAGAGACAGATCTTTCTAGATCTGATTGTGAGAAAATAACCTCGATGCGCTGATTTGGGTCCACCCTTCTTCTTATATACGACCCAAATACAAGTCAAAATGCAAGAGTCTTTTACGATTACTAAAATATAAAATGAGCTAGTTCAGATTACAAGGAGCCCAATTACAGATACAAGTAAAATAAATAAAAGCTACACTATGAGTCTTTCCTTTTGGGTCCAGATGCCATATAATCCATGAGTCCAACACCCCCCTTCAAGTTGGAGGGGAGAACACCTGCAGCTTGCTAATAAATTGATGATGAAGCATACCAGTTAAAGGCTTTGTTAGGACATCAGCTAGTTGCTTCAAAGTGGGAACATGAGAGAGTTGAATGAAACCATCAGAAAGCTTCCCTCGAACAAAGTGGCAATCTACCTCAATATGCTTGGTCCGCTCATGAAAAACAAGATTTTTAGCAATATGAACAGCTTCTTGGTTGTCACAGAAAACAAAAAGAGGGAAAGAGACCTAAACACCAAAATCATTGAGAACTCGTGCAAGCCAAATTACTTCAGCTACCACCTTGCTGAGGGCTCTATATTCAACCTCAACAGAAGATAAAGACACCACATGCTGCTTTTTCGACATTCAAGAAATTAAGCTATCACCCAAATATACAAAAGCTGGTAACAAACCTTATGGTGTTCGGGCGCGCTGCCCAATCACTGTCTGAATAGGATGAGACAGTGAAATAAGAAGAGATAGAGTAATATAGGCTAAGGTCGGAGCTGCCCTTGAGGTACCTCAGCATATGTAGAGCAACAACCATATAAGGGACTCTTGGAGATTGAAGAAACTGACTAAGGTGTTGTACGCCAAAACAAATATCAGGCCTAGTGTGAGTTAATAACGACTTCCCAAATAAACTCCTACACCTTTCAGGTTGAGTCAAGAGGTCACCACAATCAGCTTTCAGTTTAAAGTTCAAGTCTAGAGGACAAACAACAGAAGCAACTTCTAGGAAATCAAATTCCTTCAAAAGATCAAAGATAAATTTCTTCTGATTGAGAAGCACACCATCTGGCAAAACAGAAACCTCAATCCCCAAAAAATAATGAAGAGTACCCAGATCTTTGATTTTGAATTGGGCATCCAAAAATGACTTCAAAGCAACAATTTTAGCAAGATCTTCCCTAGTTAATATTATATCATCAACATAGATAGCAATGATAATCATATTACCAGAAAAGCCTTTGCTAAATAAGGAGTATTCATTAAGAGAATGAGCATAACCTCTAAAGTTGATGACTTGAGAAAGCTTGGCATACCACTGCCTAGAGGTTTGTCTCAAGTCATAGAGTGACTTTTGTAAATGACAGACTAAGGGAGGAGAAGATGAAGAGGAGGCTGTAGTGACAGAAAGACCAGGAGGAAGCTTCATATAGACTTCCTCATCCAAATCACCATGCAAAAAAGCATTATGTTAATCGTGAAAATGGTAACAACAATTAAATTTATAAATGGGATTCTAAAAATATGTGATCTATTCCCGAGCTAGTTTGTAAGGGTGGTTAGTGCTAAAACGTGAAGTAAAATGATAAATATCGAGTTAACAAAAGCAATTGTGAGCACGTGATTTTTGCCTTATATGAGAATTATTCCCAAAATTTCAAAATAAATAGTTTTGCATTATGTGTGTGAGTTTTTTGTTATTTGTTTGCATTTGTGTACGCATGTTATTTGTTTGAATTAATTAAAAAATACAAA
>MU686398.1:0-28048 GCA_026770625.1 Nicotiana glauca
AATATCAATAAAGACTCAATGGCAACGTCCCATAGCTTAAATATGAATTTTCTAGCATTATTCCAAAAATCCCAAGATTAGACACCGGGCCCACATGGTCCAAACTTGAGGCTCGGACCAAAACCCTTCACCCATAACCCCACGAGTCCAAATATATAGTTTGTTTTAAGATTCGACCCCAAGTTGAGGTTGAATCACCCAAAATTCTCAAAACCCTAACTCTACCCAAAACCCATAATTTCTACTTTGATTTCATGATTTAGGGCTAGGATTTCAGTAATAAATGAAGGAAATTGAAGAAAACAAGTGGAACAATGCTTACCCAAGAAGTTTTGATGAAAGGGAGCTTCAATGGACGCCTAAGTGCTTGGGGAAGAAAGGGGTTTGTGTATTTTTATAAAAATCCCGAGCTACTGTTCTGTTTTTAACTTATAAATTTGCTGGGCAAAATTGCCCTTCGCGTTCGCGGGAGAGGGCCGCATTCACGAAGGGTAAACTGGGCATTACATCGCGAACGCGTGAAGGGGAACGCGAACGCGTAGAAGAAAATGCTGGGAGCCCAGGGTCTGTTATACGCGAACGCGATAAGGGGATTGCGAACGCGGTGAAAGGGGAGGCTGAAATACGCGAACGCGTGAATACAAGCGCGAACGCGATGAGTAAAATGAAGGCTAAGTCTTCTGAGTCAACTACTCTACGCGAACACGAGAATAAGATGCTAATGCGATGAAGGGCGAGGCTGAAGCTTCGCGAACGCGTGAGTCCTAGCGCGAACGCGATGAGTAAAATCACTGGGCACTTGTTGCAGATTTTCTACAGTTTTCCTAAGACCAAAACCACCCCGATACCTGTCCGAAACTCACCCGATCCCTCGGGACTCCAAACCAAATATGCACACTAACTCAAAAACATCATACGAACTTGCTCGAGCGATCAAATCGCCAAAATAACATCAAAATCAATGAATTGAGCCTTAAATCCAAGAAATCTTTCCAATTTTCATAAACTTCCAAATTTTCCAATTTAAGGCCGAAACACGTCAAACGATGTTCGTTTTCAACCAAACTTTACAGGAAGCGCTTAAACCACATATATGACCTGTACCGGGCATCGGAACCAAAATACGAGCCTGATACCACAGTCTTTTGATCAATTTTCATTTCCATTTCCATTTTCTTTAACAATTTCAGAATGCCCGAGTCCCATATTTTTTTACGGACCTTCCGGGACCGTCCAATCTCGGGTCCGAGTCCGTTTACCAAAAATATTGACCGAACAAAAGAGGAGAGACACTACTTTAGGGTTAGAAAACACCCTTGGAGGCAAAAACACATTGGGAGCAAGGCGGAGAATTCTTCTACGAGTTTTTCCTTCCTCTTCCTATTTTTCATTGTTGGTTATGACTTTAAGTATTGTAGTTTTACATACTATTATGAATAGCTAATTTTTTATCTAGAGTTTTGATAGAACCTTTTGTAGGATAAATTCTTGTTATGTTTTTATATAATTAAGCCATAGCTTTTCTCTATTTTTTCAACTACGTTTATATTCTGGTTGATCGAAGAGCTCTCAATTAACTGTTCCTATTTAGTATGCATAACTTGGGAGAGAGTGCATATTTAGGTAATTATTGAACGACACCACTCCCAGATTATATTAGGGATCAATAACCGAGGGTTTAAAGGCGGGATTAGGGATAACGAAGCCTTGGGTGCGATCTGAAGTGAGCTGTATTAAAAGCCAGCTAGCGTAGCTTAGGAGAGTGCATCTAGTAAATTGTCGTAATTTCTCGGAAGAGATTTATGGTAATAAGAGTACTCATGATCGGTAGAGAATACATAGGCGAAATTATAGAAGACATAGCGGGAAGTATTTCGACAATTGGGGAAATCATAACTCTAGACCTCCTTAATCTTTTCTCTAACCCTCAGTATCGTTAGTTGTTAATTTACTATTTTAATTTGTTAGTTAATTAGTTAAACACAATAATCTTAATATCTATAATTTAGAAATTGTTCAAGCTTGTCTTCTTGGTGATAGTGAACAGTTGTAGCTAAACCTTAGTTCTTTATGGAATTCGACTCCGGACTTGTAAACCTGATTATATTTGCAGCGACCGCTTAGTCCTTTTTATAAGGCATAGTTGGGCGTGATCATCCTACTATTAGCTTAAGGGAGCATGTCTAATTGACTTAATTGCCTTACTTGCTCAAACTGCTTTAATTGAATTCTATGCAGCATGCTAGGTTAGAAATACCCGTTTTACCTTAGTATGAAATTTGGATTGAATTGAATATTCTTCGTGTTGCTGCTGTGTATTTACTTTGGGACTACAGGACGGTATCCCGGGAGATCCCCCTGCATGTTTACTTTGGGACTACGTATTTGTATTCCGGTATATCCCCATGCACATTTATATTTGAACTACGGGACTGCACCCGGTAGATTCCCCAGTACTGAGTATTTACATTTGGGACTACGGATTGGGATTCCGGTAGATCCCCCTGCACTATGAGTTGGACTACGGGACGACACCAACGACGATATCCTGAGAGATCCCCGGTTGCTAATGTTGTGTGGAGTTATATTCTCTCTATGTTGTCTATCTCTGCTGTAGTTGTAGTTATTCTTATTAACCTGTGTTACTTCATACTGTTAGCACTTAATTATACTTTCATATTATATACTTTTTTACCTTGTTTTTCATTTATAATCAGTAAGTCCCTGACTTTTCTCGCCGCTACCCGACTGAGGTTAGGCTTGGAACTTATTGAGTACCGCTGTGGTGTACTCATGCCCTTTCTGCGCATGTTTTTTATGGGCAGTCCAGGTTCTTCAGCTCATCCCTATCATCCTTGAGGCGAGGTGATTCTCTAGAGACTTTGAGGTATATCAGCCGCGTCTGCAAACCGAGGAGTCCCGTTCCATTCTCTCTAGTAGTTATAGCCCTTCTATATTCACTTTGATTTAGATATTCTGGAGTGAGAACACTATGTAATATCCTTAGCTTGAAATTTCATGAGATTTCGGGTTTTGGGAGTTATTTCAATTTGAGAGTTTTTATTGTATATGCCGAGCGACATCTTAAACATTCTATTTATGTTTATTCTGCAGTTTTTAATTGGTTTTACCTTTCATTTCCTTTTTATGCAAATTGTTAGGCTTACCTAGTCGTAGAGACTAGGTACCATTAGGACAGTTCATAGAGGGCGAAATAGGGTCGTGACACCAGCGGAACATATCAATTACTTGGAAAAGTACTGATATCTTGGAACAGTAAGAAATAAGGATCAGTTGCACTATCCACAATGGAGGTTGAATATATCTCCATTGGACAATGTTCTGCACAGTTATTATGGATGTATCATCAATTGGGTGACTATAAACTATTCTTTAAACCTATTCAAATATTCTGTGATAATTCTAGTGCCATATGTCTTTCAAAGAATCATGTGCATCACTCTAGGGCTAAGCATATAGATATCAAACATCATTTCATTCGAGATCATGTTCTTAAGGAAGATATAAAATTTTCATTTGTTGGGACTACTGATCAATTAATAGATATTTTCACTAAGCCCTTACTTGAAGATAGATTTTGCTCTTTAAGAGAATTACTTGGTATTATTTCTCTTAATCATTAATATTAGGACCTATGTGCTATTTTTAAGTCTTGTATGCCTAATGTTTCAATTTTTCCTATTTATATTCATTAATGTAGTGCCTCTGATTTCCCTCTCTTTTCCCATCAGTTGGTTTCAAGAAAGAAAAACCAATCATCACGACTGATCATTACACCCTTTCCTTTCTTATACTCAACCGTCAAAATCCCCTTTTAATCTCTGAACAGCTTCTTTCAATCCCCATTGTTCTCATCGCTCAGAGACCCTCAATCTCTCTCCCAATAACTTCTTCCATGGACAAACACTCCAAAAATACCTCTGCCTCCACCAAGAAAGTACTCGTTCCATAGGAAAACCCTGTTCCCAGCCTCCTGAACAAGTAGACCTAGGGTCCGACCGCTCAGAAGGTTTCGCCTCTTCTCAGGCAGAATTTTCAGATCACTCTCATCACTTAGGAGAAAAAGCCCTAGGAAAAAGGCCTTTGGAAGACCGTCCTAAATCTTTTACACCCAAGAAATCAAAAATGGATCTTTCAAGTTCCTTAGAATTCGACCTCAATTTCTGGGATACTCCAAACAGGGATTTCTTTGTTGCTTTGAAAGACAATCCAATCGCTCATAGTAGAGTAGTCAACCTTGATGACATGGAAGCTCTAAACTGTAAGGTAAAGAATTTGTTTGTTTTCCAAATATGGTCAAAATTCCTCTCTGTTCCCCTCCTAAAGTCTATGAACCCTTGGTAAGAATGTTTTATGCAAATCTTCGTTCTAGCAAGTCTGACAAGTTGGAATCCCTAATCTTAAGTAAACGCATTGTTCTTGATTGTGCCATGTTCGACTCACTTTTTCAGTGTAAGTGCTCTGATTTTCCCATGCTTTTCAAAAACTCTTGGCCTGATGATTTGGAAGTCTACTTTGATCAAGCGAAACGTTGTATTGCTGGGTGTCCGTCCAAATTCCTCTCTAACCAGTTAGGTCCCAGTGATGTTAGCTTTGAAACTCGAGTTCTAGCCCACATTTTTGCAACTACTCTCCTTTCTCATACTATATCCTTCTCCACCTTCAGTCAACGAGATTTTTTTCATGTGACCAAACTTAAGGTTAATTTATCCTCTTGGGTCATAAACTTCATGATAGAAAGTGCTGGTGATCCCACCAGTTTGCCCTCTAGTATGGCTATCACTCACATCCTAGAAGCTCATAACATCTATAATGCCCCTTCGTCTCTATTTCAAAATACTGCAATTCTTGGGCATTTGCAAGTATGGTATATGTGTATGTAAAGGGATCATGGGTTAATAAACAAGAAGGTGAAGTCAAGCATGTTCAACTTGATCCCAAGACCAAAGCCTTTGTTTCCCATCACAGTGTAAGTGATCCTGATCTTGCTGAGAAACTGACTACCATTGACAACAAGCTGACTATCATCAAGGATCTCCTTGCTACCACTCAGTCCACTGTTGGGGAAATCCATGCAATCTCCAAGCAGACATGGTCTAATGTTTCAAAGATAAGAGTTGTAATTCTTAGATTGAGAGAAAACGCAGTCAAAGCATTCAAGGAAGTACACGACAGGATTGATGGGGTGACAATCTCAACCAATGCCAGCTTTGAACAATTGAAGGAGGCGATTTGCAACACTTCACTTACTTCTTGCATTGTTAGTGTGGAAGTTTCAAACAATTTTTTGTGTTTTGCTATTTTGAACTGGATAACCAGCCGTTGGATTTTTTTTTCTTTATTTTTCTATAACTCTGCATGCCTATCATGCCTATAAAATTTGCCCTAGTATCTATAATATGCGTGTTTATATCCCCTCTTTGCTGATATAAAAAAAAAGGGAATAAAGGCTATACATATTTTGTAGGTACAAAGTTGGAGTCAACTTAACTCTGTCGCACTCATTGATAGGGAGTCGACTATAGATCATTAAGGAAGAGTCGACTACAGGGAAGTCAACTGTTGTTTATATATATATATATATATATATATATATATATATATATATATATAACTTTTTTCATCATAAAAAAGGGGGATAATGTTAGTTATAATTTTCAAAGACGAAAAATAATATATTATAATTGATGTAGGATCAGAAAGACTCAAGGAAATAAAGAAGTCATACTGGTTAGAAATAGATCAAGCAACATGACTCAATGATCTGCGATGCAAAAATGAAGATGCGGTAATAAAGTCAATTGAAGATTGACGGAAGCCAAAGGAAAAGAATCCATGATCAGCAATGAAGAAGTAGCAAAAATCTGGCAAGAGAAATCAGTTAGAGATTGATGGAAGCTATTACTGGAAGGTCTCGAAATCAAAGGGAATCAACATCACTAGAAATTAGTGAAGGCAAAAATCAAGGGATCCAGCAGATACGCCTAGCAGACAGAAAGTTCATCAAAGCCATTAATTAAGGAAGATCAACAGGAACATAACCTTATTCTTGGAAAGAATCTATCTTGGATTCCTTTCAAGGATCAACTCCCTTGGGTTTGCAATCTCTCAAGATTCGTGAAGGCCTCATATATATACAAATGCTCTTGACATAATATTATATTCTTTGATCGAACCATCTACACTTTTTTTGTTCTACTCCAAACAAGCATTGTAGTTTCATTAGATCTGTTGTGTAATTAGTGAGAGAAGAAAAAGAGATAAACACTGGTGAGGCATTGTATCAAGAATAGATACATAGAGATTGAGCTATTGGTGTAAAGCTACGCCATTAATTCTGTACTCAAGAAACATCGATCTCTGAAAGAGAACACCCTTGAAACCCAAGGGGACTGGACTAGGATTCACATTGAATCCGAACCAGTATAAAATTTCTGGAATCTTTAATTCCTGCATTTATTATTATACTGTTCTTATTTCAAGTAGACTAATTGATAAACTAGTAACTACTTATAAAAGTTATTAAAAATAAGCAATTCACCCCCTCTTGTACTTTCAGGAAGCTCCTCAATAGACATTTATTTCGGGAACTTTAGACATAAATTATTTGTATCCCACCCAGCTTTAATTAGTTGTTATAATAGATTAGGAAATGTATGCCTCAATTATACAAAACCTATGTTTCATATCAGACTTACTAGTGCTCGACAAATATGTAGGGTGAAGAAGAAGAAGAGGAGGAGTAAGATGATGAGGATGAGGAATATGTGGACGGTGATTGAAGATACGTGCTTCAAACACTTCAGTTTTTGTACTTATTTCCATCTGACAAGGGTTGGGTGACCATATGTCTTTTGCTGTATTTTCTTAAAACTAGTTTGGGTCACGCGGTTTGCCAAAACTCAACCGTATGTGGCATCATTCTTGTTTACATAACTCGAATAAACTTGTATATGTATATAATGATACTCCCTCCGTTCCAATTTATGTGAACATGTTTGACTGGGCATGGAGTTTAAGAAAAAAATGAAGACTTTTGAAATTTGTGGTTCTAAACAAGTCCAAATGGGCCCCAGAGTATTTGTGTGGTTATAAAAGCTTCTCATTAAAGGTAGAGTTGTAACTTTAAGCTAAATTGTTACCAAATTTAGAAAGGGTTCATTCTTTTTGGAACGGACCAGAAAGGAAATAGGTTCACATAAACTGGAACAGAGGGAGTACGTAATATATATATGGCATATCTTTTATTTAACTTCAGATCTTTGTTGATTCTTCTGAAAACTGTATTTTCTAACAACACTATCTGATACGTAGTACGCGCAGATTTATCTGCACTCTGGAGCTAAGAAATAATTACGACATAGATATTTGTGTTGAATTTGACAAATTAATGTGAACTAATGTGAATATTTGAAAGCCTCACTTTAAGATGAAATTGGTAGATGTATTTTTTCATGCATTTACGTACATTGCATGATCACACTTAATATGATGTCATGCATGACATTATTAAAGCCATTTCCCTTCTATAAATAGTAAGGGTTTTGTTCATTTGTAAATATCTCTCACGTGCCTTCTTATTTTCTAAGTCATTTTACTCTTCTCTCTCTTTTGTAGTATTTCATTAGTATTTTTGGAGTGAAATAAAGTTTGAGTTGATGTGTCCGAAGACTAGGCAAAAATTAAATTTTGCCGAACCTCGTAAACTTTTGGTGTTCTTTTTATTATTGTCTCACTTGCTATTTATTAGCTACCTTTAGATATAGTAGTTGTGATTTAATCACTCTCTATATATTTTGCTTCTGCAATAATTTGTATCCAAGTCAGGGTTCTATCTGAGTATGCTCTGTGGTTGCCGCATAGTCAGAACTTCCACACCCAAAAAGAATTACTTTGGTGTTTTGTACCGTCAGCAAATAAATAGTATATGTAGAAAAAATGGGAGATAATAAAAATGAAGAGTCCACATCGGCTGTTAGTAATACGTCATTGGCATCTTCGCTTATGACAAGATTTATGTTAAATGCAAAATTTGCAGTTAAAATTTTTGACGGGTCAGGACATTTCGGGATGTGGCTAGCTGAGGTTCTTGATGTCCTTTTTCAAAAAGGGCTAGATATTACCATATAAGAAAAAAAACAGACAATATCGGAGAAGAAGATTGGAAGATTATCAACTGCGTTGCTTGTGGTACCATTCGATCCTACCTTGCAAGAGAACAGAAGTATCCATACACAAAAAAAACTTCTGCAAGTGAATTGTGGAATGCATTGGAGGATAAATTCTTGAAGAAAAATAGTCAAAATAAACTTTACATGAAAAAAAGACTGTTACGCTTCAGATATGTTCCTGATACTACAATCAATGATCATATCACCATCTTTAATAAGTTGGCGACATATTTGCAGAATATGGATATGACTTTTAATGATTGAGATATGGCCTTAATATTATTAAGTTCACTTCTTGTTGAGTACGAGCACCTCGAAACAACTCTACTTCATAGGAAAGATGAAGTATCTTTCAAAGAAGTTTGTTCTGCCTTGTACAACTATGAACAAAGAAATAGAGAAAAGCAAAAGAGTGGAAAAGAAGAAGCAATGGTCGTGAGAGGTCGTTCTTAAAACCATATGAGAACGAAGAAAGGAAGATCGAAGTCAAGATCCAAACCCGATAAAGCTGAATGCGCCTTTTGTCAAGATAAGAAGCACTGGAAGAAAGACTGGCCAAAGTTGAAAAACAAGGCCAAACCTACCAATGGGAAGGCTGCCATGTATTAAAATGTAGATAATTGTGACGACTCTAATTTCTTAGTAGTTACAACTGAGCCGTTAAAACCACGTGACATATGGTTGACGAATTCATCTTGTAGCTATAATATGTGTCCCAACCAGGATAGGTTCGTTGATTTTCAAGAAGGAGAATGTGAAGTTATACACACCGCAAATAACAATCCTCTTACCACATATGTTATTGGATAAATCCACCTAAGAAACCATGATGGATCGATCAAAACATTAAAAGATGTTTGATACATACGGGAATTGAAGAAAAATCTCATTTTTGTAAGAGCCCTAGATTCAAAGGGGTTCAAAGTCATTACAGAAAATAGGATAATAAGAATATGCTCTGGTGCAATAGTGGTGATGAAGGGAATTTGGCAAAATAATAACATGTACCACTATCACAGTAATATAGTTATCAGAACAACAACAATGACATCTAGTGACGACAATGAGGTAGAAGCAACCAAGCTACGGGACATGCGCTTGGGACATGCTGGAGGAAAATCCTTGAAAATTTTATAAGATCAAGGATTGTTAAAAGGAGTAATGACTTGAAATTTGGAGTTTTGCGAGCATTGTGTCAAGGGGAAATAGAAAAGGGTTAAATTTGGAACAACTATCCATAATACTAAAGGTATTTTGGATTATGTTCACTCTAATATTTGGGTTGCTTCCAAAACACCTTCATTAGGTAGGAAACACTATTTTGTAACCTTTATTGATGATTTTTTCCAGCGATTGTGGGTGTATATGATAAAAACCAAAGATGAGGTGCTGGAAATTTTTCTCATATGGAAGGCAACGTGAGACTTAAACAGGTAGAAAGATAAAGTGTCTTCGCACAGACAACAGTAGAGAATACAAAAATGCTCTTTACAATAAGATTTGTGAAGATGATGGCATTTTGAGACATTTCACCATGAAAAATACACCATAACAGAATAGAGTGGCAGGACGTATGAACCAGACTTTACTGGAGAAGGTTCAGTATATGTTGTCCCATGCTGGCTTCAATAAAGAATTTTGAATTGAGGCAGTAATATATGCATGCTAACTCATTAATCGTCTACCATCAGCCGCTATTGGTGGCAAGACACCATTTGAAAAATGGTATGAAAAATCTGCTGAAGATTATAGTTTTTTTTAACATATATTTGGCTCAATTGCATACTATCATATAAAAGAGTCAAAATTGGATACGAGAGCAAAGAAAACTATATTTACGGGGATTACTTATGGAGTCAAAAGATACCACTTATGGTTTACAAAGACAAGAAAAATTATATTCAGTAGAGATGTTACCTTTGATGAATTTGCCATAACAGATAAGGTGACAGTTGAAGATGTCAAACAAACTGATGGTGCATCAAAGCATGTAGAGTTCGAGGGAAAATTAATTTTCCCAACACATGGAGACAACGAGGAAACAATAGAAGATTTTCCTAGGGAAGAAGATACAGTGGAGAGGGAGATTCCAACTCAGGAACCTTAACAACAACTTGAATTAATAACAACCGATAAGCCGAAAAGAACAATAAAGAAACTTGTTTGTCTCATAGAGACGGTGGCTTGTGCAGCCTTAATTGTAGCTGATGGTATTCCAACCACTTCTAAAGATCTAGTCCAAAATTTAGAAGAATATAAGTGGAGAATTACCATGAACGAATAAATGTATCCCCTTCATCAGAATCACACATGGAAATTGGCCAATCTCCCGAAGGGCAAGAAATTAATTGGGTGCAAATGGGTATTTGAAAAGAAAGATGGATTTCCTAACCAAGAAGATATTTGCTACAAAGCAAAATTGGTGGCCAATAAACATTCTCAAAAGGAGGGAGTTGATTATAATGACGTGTTTTCTATAGTCGTGAAACATTCCCCATTAGAATTTTTCTAGCTTTGGTAGCATATTTGAATTTGGAACTAGTTCAATTAGATGTAAAACCTGCATTTTTACATGAATATTTGGAAGAGGAAATCTTTATGACTCAACCAAAAGGATTCAAAGTTGCTGGAAAAGAAAATATGATGTGCAAACTTGAAAAATTATTGTACGGATTGAAATAATCTTCTAGACAATGGTACAAACGATTTGACAAGTGTATGTTGCGGCAGAAGTACAGAAGAAGAAAAGACAATTATTGTGTGTATTTGCACAAACTTGAAGACTGAGCCTTCATATATCTTCTCATATATGTTGATGATATGTTGATAGCTTCAAAAAGTCAAGAGGAAATTGAGAAGTTGAAGATTCAACTAAAAAAAGGAGTTTGAGATGAAGAATTTGGGTGAGGCGAAGAAAATTCTTGGCATGGAGATAAAAGGAGATAGACATTCAAAGAAACTCTATCTATCTCAGAAAGAATACTTGAAGAGAGTAATAGATCAATTTGGCATGAATGAGAACACGAAGTTGGTTAGAACTCCATTTGCTCCTCACTTTAAGCTTAGTGCTGCTATGTCGCCGAAGAATGAAACGAGTATATGTCAAGAGTACCATATGCGAATGCCGTCGGTAGCTTGATGTATGCAGTGGTTTGCACAAGACCTAATATTTCACATGATATCAGAGTTGTAAGGAGGTACATGCATGATCCAGGAAAGGAGCATTGACAATATGTGAAATAGATTTTACGGTATATTCGTAATACGGTAGATGTATGATTGTTTTTTAAGCAGGAAGACAGTTAGTATCTGGTTGGATATTCTGACTCGGATTATGCGGGTGGTTTGGACAAGCGTAGATCAACTACTGGTTATATTTTCACTTTTGCAAATGCACTAGTTAGTTGGAAATCTACTTTGCAGTCAACTGTTGCTTTGTCTACTACTGAGATAGGGTACATGGCAGCTACAGAGGATGTAAAGGAGGCAATTTGGCTTCAAGGGTTGCTTAGAGAGTTTGGTATTGGTCAAGAAAGTATCACACTATTTTGTGATAGTCAAGGTGCTATCCAATTATCAAAGAACCAAGTTTATCATGAAAGGATGAAGCACATTGACATTCAATATCACTTTATATGAGATATTATAGAAGAAGGTGGAGTCATGATGCAAAAAATTCGAACTGCAGACAACTCTGCCGATATACTAAAAAAAGTAGTGACTGCAATCAAATTTCAACATTGTTTGGACTTGATCAACACTATTGAACTTTAAAGTTGAAGACACAATTAAAATTTACCATTGAGAGAAAATTGAAAAAGTAAAATCTTGCCAGTGATGATTTGTTGATCACAAGATTAATGTGAACAAGTGTGAACATTTGGAAGCCTCCTTTTAGGAGAAAATTGGTAGATGCATTTTTTCATGCATTTATATTGCATGATCATATTTAATGTGATGTCATGCATAATATTATTAAGGCTATTTTCCTTCTATAAATAGCAAGAGTTCTGTTCATTTGTAAACATCTTTCACTTGGTTTCTTATCTCCTAAGGCATTTGAAACTTCTTTCTCTCTTGTAGTATTTCACTTGTATTTTTGGAGTGAAATAAAGTTTGAGTTGATTGCGTCCGATGACTAGGCAAAAATCAAATTTTGTTGAACCTCATAAACTTTTGGTGTTCTTTTTATTATTGTCTCACTTACTATTTATTAGCTACATTTAGATATACTAGTTGTGATTTAAACACTCTCTATATATTCGGCTTCCTAAACAATTTGAATTGCCACATGACAAGAATTTGAGTCTAACTCTTTTCTTCCAATTTTATAACTCATATTACCCAAATAGCAGCTTCTCTAATCGACCCTATTTACTGCATTGATTATGTCTCAATCACAAACTAGTTGGACCGCGTATAAAAATTGACTCGCTCTTTTATAAATAAAATTTAAGTTAGTATAGATAATATTTAGGATATTTTTCTTTATTATATTAATGGTAAAAATTTATCCACGCCGGATATTTACATCCAACCAATAAGCAAATGACACATGCTACTTTATTTAACTACAATGATCAATACCTAGCTATAGTTAACACATCATCTTAATTAATACTAATATTTAAATATTTAATATATTATATATAGTCTATGCTCTTTACGGTATCACTGGCCATTCTGAACTCTATTTTTTGACAGCATTATTTCTAGCATGAGATTTAAAATTATGTAAAGTCATACCATCAAATCAATACAAGTCTTCCCCATTGAACACCATTTATTATTATGTATCGAATTTAACTTTGCAATAAAAAGTACAAATTACTATCATAATCTACGCCTCCTAAATCCGAGTGCAAGACTAATTGATCAACATACTAGTAACTAATTGAGCAACATACTCGTACAAGAACGGGAACATTCATGGCTATTGCTCTTAATCCAACTCCCAATTACATATATTGTTACTTCGGAATTATGCTTCACGCTCGAAGAAGATCAGAAATAATCAGTATTTCAAAATTTAGCCAAACACTTGAAGAAGATTAGGAATAAAAGAAAGAAGAACGAGGAAGTTGACGGCAACCCTATGTGTCTCGAAGTTATGTTAGTACAAGTTATGTTACTACATATGACTTACTTCCTTTTCTAATTTTTATTTATTTATTTTAAATAAAACTTCTAATAGACCTTAGTTTGTCTTATATGATTAACTTAACTGTATTGGGTGTAAATACTCGGTACGGATAAATTTTTACCTTATATTAATAGATAAAATATTTAAAATTAAAGATCCATATAGCTTACGCACAACACCTCTAGGCTAACGCTTTAATCCGTATCAGGTAAAACGCCTCACTTCGTTCCTGCAACTTTAAAATATTAGATCTAACATTTTGTCTGTAAGGCAAATCAAACTGAAAATTGTATGAGCGACGTTAAATTCAAGTCTAACTTTTTTTTTTGAACATAAAAGTACGATAATTATATTACTAAACAAAAGAGTTACACGAGTTAGACATAGATTTGAGGGCGTTACTATTGCCCAAAGTTGCAAGGAAATTACAACCACTAGTAGAGATAGTTCTTAAACTATTACAAGAGTCCTGCTTGTCCTTTTGTAGCTCTTTTTGCACAAACAGAGGTGGACGAGCAAGGCAAAAACATTTGTCACTGGGAGGTTTTTTCAAAGCTTCCTTAGCCAGTCTATGAGCCACTTCATTTCCTTCCCTAAAGTTGTGCTTCAGTACTGGGAGCTTCATCCGGTGCATTAACCATCTGCATTCAAGAATGACATTTTGAAAGTTAGTGCCTTCTTCGTATAGTAGTTTGACAACATCTGTGCTATCCGTTTCAATTTCCATGTTTGTATCTCTAAAGTCTAGTGCAATTTCTAGTCCTTCCAGGAGGGCTAAGAGTTCTGCATGTAAAAGAGAGGTTGCATGAGTCATTTTTTGGTAACCTAAAATCCAGTCATCATTGCTATTCTGAAAAGATCCACCAATACCTGCAGCATGGTTAGTAGAAGAGAAAGCACCATCACAGTTAAGTTTAATAATGTTTATAGGGGGTTTATGCCACTTGGTTTCAACAGTTATTGTCTTGTTTTTAAAGGGGTGCCTTTCCGTGAAGAAATAATATTCCCATGCAAAATGCATGGGAGTTTTTATAGAGAGGTGACCTTGGAGGTTGTTTACATTGTTACTGTTTCTATTCTTCCAAATTTCCCAGATGCAAAAAGGAAAAAGAGTTTTCCAATTTATCAAATGGGAGTTTTGACTAATGAAGGCATCTCTAAGAGCCAGTTTATGTCACCCATATTGATTTGAAAACTAATGCCCATGGCCTTCTAGAATTGTAGGGAAGAAGTACAGTGCAGAAACATATGATGAATATCTTCAGTGTCCATTCTACAAGTAGTGCAAGTTGCATCTATGTTTATGCCAATTTTATTGAGATAAGCTCTACAAGGGACACGGTTGTGACTACATTTTCATAGAAATATTTTAATTTTGTTGGGGCAGTGGAGGTCCCAAATCCATTTATAACAGTTGGAAGGAGGGGAGGCTTGATTGAGAAGTTTATAGCAAGATTTTGTGGAGAAAGCTCCGGTGGAGTTAAGCTTCCAACTTAGGTCATCAACCGTGGAATTTTTCGCCAGAGTAGGCGTAAGATTAATATTGTTGATAATATCAGGAGGTAATTCAAAGCTAATTCTACTAATATCCCACGCTTTTCCTTTATAAAGGTTTCCTAGGGAGAGTTGAAGATCAGAAATATTAAGGGGGCCCTCAATATTGCTCCTTAGGGTAGGTGTATTATAAATCCAATTATTAAGCCAAACGTTTAAGCACGAGTTTTTGGAGGGATGCCATAGGATTCCATTATTACAAAGTTTCCATCCTTGAAAAATGGATTTCCAAATGAAAGAAAGATTAGTAAATTTTTTAAGTAGGCATATTTGGATGTAATAAGGTGATACCACGGCAAGGATGGGTTTTTTAATAGTCTCCACACTAGGCTTGCGAAGGAGACTAAATTTTTTTCCTTTGCCTTGGATACCTAAGCCACCCTCCCCTTTAACCTTGGTGACCATGTCTCAATTAAGGAGGTGGAGTTTTTTTGAAGTATTAGTAGTACCCCAAATAAAATTCTTTTGAATTCTATCAATGAACTTGAGTGTTTTGGAGGGAAGGAGGGTATATTGCATTATATGAGAAGGAATTGCTCCTAGTATACTAGTAACTAGCGTGGAACGGCCCGCCATGTTAAGGATAGAGCATTTCCAATGGGAGAGCCTATTTTGTAATTTATCTAAAATGAATTGAAAGTCTTTGACCTTGGGATATTTATTGAGGATAGGGAATCCCAGATAATTTTCAAACTCCGTGGTACATTTTATCCCAAAAAGAGAATGAAGATAGGTTGAAACCTCCTTAGGGCAGTGGGGAGGGATAACAATTCTTGATTTTTGAAGTGTTTATTGTTAGACCAGACTCTTTGGAGAAATAGTCTAGGCATCTCTTAATACACTGACTAGTTTTTTATTAGCTTTTCCCATAAGAGTAATGTCATCGGCAAAGAGTAAATGGGAGAAAGCAGGGCCCTTATGACCTATTTGGATGGGGTCCCAATTTCTAAGATCAACTTGATGGTTAATGAGTCTAGAAAGGAGTTTAATGCATAGGATAAAAATATAGGAAGAGAGGGGATCACCTTGACGAATACCCCTACTAGGTTGAAAGTATTTGATTTTTGTACCATTTACTAGGACCCCAATTGAACTAGTGGTAATACAATACATGATTAACTTAGTTATCGTATGAGGGAATTTGAAGTTGTGAAGGGTTTTATAAATAAAAGACCACTCCAATCTATCAAAAGCTTTCTCAAGGTTTAATTTGATGAGCATGTTTAAGTTTGAGATTTTGGAACGTTTAAGAAGACCCATGATTTCTTGTATGATAATCGCATTATCGCTGGTTCTTCTGTTTTTCTTGAAGCTAGATTGCATGGGACTAATGAGAAGAGGAAGGAAGGATTTCAGCCTATTAGCAATTATTTTAATAATTACCTTATAAGTTGTGTTACAAAGACCAATAGGTCTTTTTTTTAAATTGTTTGCATTAGGGAATTTTGGAATGAGGCATAGATAAGTGTTGTTTATTCCACTTGGGAGGGATTGAATGGAAAAAACTTTTTCACAGTAAGAAACAAAGGAGTCTTTTATTACATGCCAATATTTTTGATAAAAAAAGGGATGTATACCATCCGGGCCTGGGGCTTTGAATGGTTTGAAAGAAAAAATAGCTTTTGTTATTTCACTAATAGAGAGGGGGTTATCAAGGTATTGCAAATTAACTATATTCAAGGCAGAGGGATCATAGGCAATAATTTTTATAAGGGAGCTAGTGTGAGCACTTTGAAAGGCATCTTTGAAGAAATTGAAGGAGTGGTCCAGGATTTTATTAGGATTAGTTATCCAATCTCCATTCTCATTAGTGAAATACATAATGGCATTAAGACGCTTACGGTTAGAAGCCATAATATGGAAAAATTTGGTGTTGGCATCACCATCATTTTTCCAATTACTCCTAGCTCTCAACTTCCAAAAATCATGTTCCATATGTAAAATGTTGTTATATTCTAATTGAAGAATTGATTCAAGATTTTGGAGGAAGTCACTACTATAGTAAGGGGAGATGATTGAATACCATTTAGTCTAGCAAGTAAATTTCTCTTTTTTCTTGAAAATGTCACCAAAGGTAGAGTTTTTCCAAATTAAAATATTTTTGGTAAAATTTTCCTGAGCCTCTACAAGGTTTTTACTAAGCCAATTTTTCTTAACTAGATTAATAAAATCAGGATGCCTACACCATATAGTTTCTAGACGAAAGGGCTTATCCAAACTATTAGCATGTCTAGGTTGCAAATTTAAGAGAAGTGAGTTGTGATCCGAATAGGTTTTAGGGAGATGAATCACTACTACCTTAGGTTATAGGTCAATCCACTCTTTATTAACAAAAATTCTATTAAGACGTTCTATAATTAAACACCTAGATTTCTTCCTTTGATTTGACCAAGTGTATTTGCAATCTTTATAGCCTAAATCTAAAAGCTTACAAAAGTTAATACTCTTCCAGATTTGTTTGCTACGTCTACTGTTAATAGAGTTGCCTCCAAGTTTGTCATTGTAGTTGATAACATTATCCATAAGGGCAATTCAAGTCTAACGTTATCCATAAGGGCAATTAATTTTCTAAGGACTATATTCACATATACCTTTTAAATTTGAGACAAAATCCAAATAGTAGTCTAAAAAAGGAACATTTCAAGTTTTCACTTACAAAACTTCAATTGTATTTTTATGACCAAACACAATTAAATTTAACTTTCTAATAATTTTTTTTCAGTTTTACTTCAGATATGCTTTTGTTGGAATATCAATTAATTCATGTCCAATCAATTAAAAACTTTCATCAAATCACTATATATCCGATTTGCTAACAATATTTTTCAAAATATTTGTCTCTATAACCAAATATCGTAAAACATATTCTGACAAAATATTTTTCAACTTTTGTAATGTTTGGACAATCTTTTCCAAAACTTTTTTGATTTAAAAATTGTGCAAAACAAACTTTTTTTTTTGTGCTAGTGTATTACTCCTCTAGCTCGAAGTACAACCGGCCTCGTTACATTTTAGTGACTAATGTAATCTTTGGTACTCTCTCAACATTCTTTGCCATTTTTTCTTAAAACTCAAAAAATGCATTTTTCTCTACAATTCAACTATCCCATTTTCAGCTTTCATATTCCCACCAGTTGTCACTTTATAATAATGGGATTGTACCTGTACCCCTTAAATTCTTGTGCACTTCCCCACAAACTGAAAAGAAGAAGCTTCAAAAGACTCGACAGGGGTGTCAAATGGACAGGTTGAGCTAATTTTAGGTGGATCAAAATGGGTTGAGTCAATAATTGAACAGGTCAAATGACCCGTCCAAAAGTTACCTGGGCTAAGATGGATTGGGTCAAGATGGACTAAAATTTGGATCATAACCCAACCCACCCAACTCTTATCAAGTTGTACTTAAGGAACTTTTACCCCCTATAGCAAATGTTGATATCTTATTTATTTTAAACAAATACCATTTTAAAAAATTATATTCCATAGCTACCTTTTGACTTTTATAGCCAGATATCTATTTATGGTCACCTCCTACCCTTAAGCCATAAAATACGATTTGTATTATTTTTTTCTCTCATTCTTTCAGATTTTTCTCCACCCTCTCTCTCTACGCCAGTTTTCTCCATGAATACAAACTCATGGATTCTCTCTCATCAGTTCCTCCGTCGATGGTAGTTCCTTGCGCTGACTTTGGCGATTTTGAGGACATCAAACATTTGAGGGTTTTCCCTAATTCATCAAATTCAAAGATAATATATCATCTTCAAGAAGTTGCACCATTGCCAACGAAGGATGAAAACGCCTTCTTCACATTCTTCTTCACCGGGTAACTGACTCGAAAACGCTTCGAATTTCCCATTTCACTTCCAAAAAAGAGCGTTGAAGTTGGTGAAGTAAGGATCTGCAGCTTTTCATGATCATACTCCTCAATTTTTGATCTCGAATGATAGTTCCTTGCGTTGGAATTATAAGCAGTGATTGGAATAGAAGACATCGAAAACAGTATTTGTTCTGCAAAAGATGTTTGGTTAGGACTGCAAGTCGACGAGACGATATTAGGGTTGTTCTTGTACAAAGGCGACGGAGTTTGGGGCTGAGCAACTTGAAGATTTTGTTACCTTTTTTTAAAGTGTATTTCAATGTATCTCGCTGTATTTCCATGTATTTCATTGTATTCATTGTCTTTTTTTCATTGTATTTTATTGTATCTCGTTGTATTCCATGTATTTCATTATATTCACTGTCTCGCTATACTCTATGAATGTATTCATATAATTTTTTTTAATTAATATTATTTATGTATTCAAATGTATATATATTCAAATGTATCTCCATTATGTATTCATATATTTTTGCATTATAAATGACCTAATATACTTCATGTATTTAATATTTTTTTATGTATTTAACTATGTTCAATGTAATTATATAATCTCTCTGAAGATTGCTATGTCTTTGGGGTATTTTTCGGTTGAGAATTTTTTTTATAACTGGAAATACAAAATTTGTGTGTTATAATTGAGTTTGTTGAGTTATATTAGGAGTCTATTATGTTAATTGATTCACTTCCCGTTTAAAAACAGTTGTAATCTCCTGTTTCACGCCGTGAATACAGTCGAATCCAATAATCTATTTAGCTGTAATCCCTTATTTCACATCGTGAATACTGTCAAATACAATCGAATACAATAATTTGTCTAGTTCTAATCCCCTGATTCACGTTTAGAAATGCTACTGTATTCATGAATACAATAGCTTAAATACATCGAATACACTCTAAAAAACCTGAAAATATAGCTATAGGAAGTAATATAGTATATCATAGCTACAACTAGCTAATAACCACTAAACAATAGTGGTTTGTGAAAATTTCTCTTTACTTAATATGTATTTTTTTCTTATGAATTGTATAATTACTAAATAAGATTTTTCTTTTGTTATGGCCATATATAACATATCAAACTAACAAAACAAAGTTATTTCTAAGATATTTTGGCATTGTTACTTATGGATCAATTTGGACTAAAAATCAACCCAACTTTAATGGGTAGAGATGGGTTGGGACAAGATGCGCTGAGTTCAATTAATGGGCGGGTCAATAAACAACACAACCTTGGGTGGGCTGGGGGGTCATTTGGGCTTGGGCCAAATTTGACAACCCTACTTCTGGGTATGAAAAACATGATTTTTTTAAAGAGGAAGTTTGAGAAACCACTATTTTTTAGTTGCTATTAACTTTCTATAGCTATCATATACATAATTACTTCCTATAGCTACTATTCAACTGTTACGGTAGTGTATTAGTTGTATTCGTGCTGTTGTATTCATGAATACAACACCAAAAAGCGCCTAAAAAATTTAGGCGTTCCAGATGTACGCGCATGTATTCACATGTATTCGTGTCATGTATTCATGAATACAGCAGCAAAAAGCGCCTAAAATCAGGGCAGTTGAGTTGTACGCGCATGTATTCACATGTATTTGCGTTGTTGTATTCATGAATACAACAGCAAAACACACCTAAAATCAGGGCAGTCTAGCTATACGCACATGTATTCATGAATATAGCAGTGAAAAGCATTTAAAATCAGGGCAGTCCAGCTGTACGCGCATGTATTCGCGCTGTTGTATTCATGAATACAACAGCAAAACGCGCCTAAAATCAGGGTCCAGCTGTACGCGCATGTATTCACATATATTCGCATTCCTGTATTCATGAATACAGTAGTAAAAAGCGCCTAAAATCAAGGCAGTCCAGCTGTACACGCATGTATTCACATGTATTCGCGCTATGTATTCATAAATACAGTAACGACAATCACCTTAAAAATATGTATGTCCAGTTGTCTAAGAGAGAGAAAAAACAGAAATAGCGCATTTCATGCCTCAATGGTAAATGCCATAAATACTTATTTTGCTATAAAATATAAAAGGTAGCTATGAAAAATAATATTTTAAATAATTTCGGTTTATAATTAATTGGTTGTATAGGTAAAATTTCCTTTTTTAAATATATTCTCGCAACCTATTTTAGCATATACTAAGATTGGTAATGAAGCTCAAAATATTGGTTAATTAGTCTTGAATTGGACTTACTGCAGAATACTCTATCTCAAATGAGTTGGAACATAATTTGGATGTAAATATCATATATTTTTATCATTTTATTGTTGGGTTACCATTTTCGTTTATATGGGATTAGGGATTAATTATTGTTGTTAAACTTATCCTTAGGTTTGTGTTGGTATTGGGTCATCTTTGAATGATTATATTGATAAAGGTGTATATTCTTTAGTTCTATTTCGAAGATTTGCTTCACTATCCTTATACCGACTTTGTCTGATGTTTTGGTAGTCTGGTTGTTTCTCTTTATTGCTCGATATATATTGATCGAATGATGGTTGAATATGGAGATTGGAGATTAGTCCTTGATGTTTTACTAGTCTGGTTTTGTCTGAAAATAGGTGAAGCTGTAGTTGCTTATATTCTCGTGCTATGTTTGTTGTTCGAGTATGTAATCTAGCAAGAGTTGGATCCGAAATTTAAACATGATGGGATCAACTTTAGGTTCTTAGCACTGAATCTCAGACATTTCGACTCTGAAACTACACTTCCTCCGATACCAGAAGCAGAACTATCTGATCGAAGGAGATAGATAAGAAGGGAAGAGGATGGCATAGAATCATCTATCGTATCCGCGGTGGATGGGGTTGGAGGAATTACTAGGGAAGAGGGGAGGCTTGTTTGCAAGACAAATCCCAAATGTCTTAGAAAACTTTAATTGGTATTGAATTCCCTCCTACTCTTATAGCTGTTCTCGTAATAGTGTGACAGTATCCGTTGGTGCCGTTGTTTGGGTACCCGCTTGATAATAGGATATATTCAAGTAGTTTAGCGATCATTTACGCCCCAACTTAGCTATGCTTTATTGTTATATGAAGGTTAAATGACAACAAATAGCTATAATTTTGAATTTTGTATTTGCAGGAGCAAGTCTTGATCTTGAGGACATTGAACAGTATTTGGAGCTAATTGGGAGCAAGGAAAGCCAATCGGAGGTGAACGCGTTTGAAAGAAGAAGGAAAAATACAGAAAATAGCTGAAATTCACGAGCGCGGGCCAAGCACAGACACGATCCAGCCGCGCTCGTCAGGCAGAACAGAACGCGATATGCGCGGTCCAAGCGCGGTCGCGCTCGTCACCTCGAGGAAAATTATTTTCAGGGGTAATTGCGTAACTTCGAGGGAAACTCTCCTTAACATATAAGAAGCCCAGGTCGCCCAAAGAGAGGGTATCAAGAATTTTGAAGGATTATTGAAGGCAAGAACAGGCAAAAGGCAAGAGGCAAGGCGGAAGATTCGGCATAGAGTTTTATCTTTCTTCCTCTTGTTTTGATGTTTAATGATAAATTCTACTGCTGTGATTCTGAAAACGATAATGTGTAGCTAAATATTTAATCTAGGGTTTTAATGGAACCTCTTGGAGGATGAATTTATGATATGTTAATATAGATTTGCCTTAATAATTTCTCTGTTTGTTCAACTATATTGTGATTGATGTTGATTGAAGGTCCTTCAATCGGCTGTGCCTATTTGGTATGCATTACTCGGGAGAGAGTGTATATTTAGGTAGTTGTTGAACAACACCACTCCTAACGTATATGAGGGATCAATACGAAGGGTTTAAAGGTGGGATTAGGGATAACCAAACCTTGGGTGCGATCTAAGTGAGCTGTAACTAAAGTCAGTTAGCATAATTCGGGAGAATATGTCTAGTATATTGTTCTAGTTACTCGGGAGAGAGTTATGACAGTCAGAGTGCCCATGATCGATAGAGAAGACTTAGGCAAATTTATAGCAAACGTAGTTGAAAGGATTCTGACAAGATGGGAAATCATAACCTTAGACCATTCTCATTCTTGCTTACAATCAGTCTATAGCTAGTGTTAATTTACTGCATTTTTATTACATAATATTTAGTTAATAAACACCCAAATTGGTAATCAAATATCTCTAAAGATTGAATACATGAATTTCTGTGAGTCCAATAGTTGTGATTGATAGGTTAATTCCATGTGGGATTGGACTCTAGACTTGTTAATCGGAATACATTTGCAGCGACCGCTTTGTCCTTTTTATAAGGTATAGTTGGGCATGATCAAATTTTGGCGCAGTTGCCGGGACTTAACGGTGTTATTAATTTAAGTTAAAAAGAAGTGCAGAAATTTTTAGTATAGTCAATTTTCTTCAATTTAAATTGATCATTGAAATTCTAACGTTTGTAGTCGTGGTTGTCACAGGTGCATGCCTAGAAACTTCTCAAGAACTGGAGAATTGTTTGAAGCATTATCAGACCCCGAGAAGGTGTTCAAGGCATTGAACCATTCAAATAGGTAAGGCAAACAACAACAAAACTCAACCGAAAGAATTGAATCAGACATGGAAGACGATAATCTAAACAACAGGGACAACATGAATGACCCAAAAAACAGAAACAACGCAAATGACCCAAATGATCAGGGTATGGCACCTCTTATGCCAGAAGCAGCACTATATGACTGGGCACAACCCACAGCTCCCTTAGATACAAGCAGACTCATTCTAGATCACCAATAACATGTTACATCCGTTGCAGAACAAGGGATTATTCTCTGGATCATATGTTAAAGATCCTCAGCAACATCTAAAGAACTTCCTCTCAATCTATGCCACGCAGAGACAGCTCAATGTCACACCGGAAGCAATACATTTGTTGTTGTTTTCATTCTTGGTGACAGGAGCAGCCCAGACTTGGCTTAATTCACTTTCTATCAACTCCATCACTACTTGAGAGGAATTAGTCAAGCAATATTTGAGCAAATTTCACCCACCCAACAAGACTGCTCAACAAATTAATGAGATATTAAGCTTCAAACAGAGACCCACTGAGACGCTGCATGAAACATGGGATAGATTCAAGGGTCTCCTGGCTATATGTCCACATCATGGTATTTCGGAGCAAATGTTGGGGTAGAGATTTTACAAGGGTTTAGCAGATACTTTGAAGGCTAATATTGATGCTTCAATGGGTGGAGCATTTTTGAGCAAAACATTCAGAGAGAGCAAGATCCTGCTTAACAAGATGGCACAAAACTCAGGGTGGACAACAAGGAATGCTCCAATTACTCATGTGGTTCACTCAGTGGCTCTAGACCCAGCTAACTCCATAGCTGAAGATATGGTTACTTTGATGACACAAATGAGCATCCTTACCAAAAAGGTGGAATAATCAGGCCAGAAGCAGCAGGTACACATAGTTGATGCAACTAATGGGGGTCTATACATCTGAGCACGTAATTTTTGCCCTAAACAAATTATTTCCAAAATTCCAAATAAAATAATTTCTTTATTATTTTACAAGTTTTGTGAATTTTGTGTTAATTGGTTGCATTTTTATTTGTGCATGATAATGAAAATACAAAAAAAAATATGCATTTGCATTTAGGGATTTAATTTCATATTTTCAGGATTAATTAGTAGTTAAGTTATTTTTAGAATAAAATTTAAAGAAAATAACAAAAATAGTCCATTTTTGTATTTTTAGTTGTTAATTGTTGAGTTTACTTTTTAATAGGATTTAATCAATTTTGTAGGAAGTAATTAGCTTAGTTTTGATAATAAATTAGGTGTCATATTAATTCTTGCATCGTATATAAAATTAGAAAAAAATATATATACAACATGAATTATAAAAAATGAAAATAAAAAGAAATAAAAGAACAAAAGGAAAACAAATAATTGGTCTTGACAAGGTACAAGAATTGGGCCAAAATTGCCCAGGCCCAAACAAAATGACCCCAACCCAGTCTCTGATCCGGTCCAGACATGCCCAAAATGACGTCGTTTTGGCGCAATGTATCTGGACCACTCATCTCCTAAATCCAATGGCCAATATTGGTTCTTAGGTTTTTAATATAACTGTCCTAAAATTAATTAAACCCTAAAAAATATTTTATATCTTCCTTGTACCCTCACCCCCTCCCCTGTAACGCCGGTGACAGCCCACCCTACCTCCGTCGTGCCCCACCTCATCTCTGTCGTCCGTCGCTGGCCGGAAATCGCCACCGCTGGCGGCCAACCTCCAATCATGCCCAAAATTTCACCATATATTCTCCTTCACCTCCCCATTCTATATCCACCATTGATTTTCTCCAAATCCAACCCAATCGCCTCAAATCTGTCAAACCCTAGGCGCCGCCACCACCGTGCATGGCGGCGCCACCTCCAAAAACTTCACCAAAAACACATCCTTGAGTCTCCTCCATCCCTCCATTCCAAATCTGCAATCATTCGCTTTCAAATATCACTCAAACGCTTCGAAAATCAAATCAAAATTTTCGGTCAAGATACAAGTCTGTCCATTCGACTCCAAATTCATACCACGTGACCTCTTCGCCTCCCTCGTGCTAAAATAGGCGTCAATGGCGGTCAAATATCACCAGAAGTATCCAAATTTTAAATCAAAAGACAAAAAATTTTGGACTATGACAGTGAGTTTTTTTTCTTGTAATTCTCTTCTATTTGTTTTTTCTTATAAACAAAAAATTATTGATAGTCTGCTTAGTATTAATCTGTTAGGTGTTAAGTGTTTAGTTTAGTTCTTAGGTTAATTTCCATGTTTGTTTGTTTGTTAATTCTAAGTTGAATCTTCGTTCTATTAATTTAGATGTTCAATTGTTATTTAGTTCAATCAATTAGTTGTTAGTTTAATTAGGGTTTTTGTTTGCTGTTTGTTCGTTCAGACTTTGATTCATTTTATTAAAGTTTGATTGACAGATTAGGGTTTGTTAATTGTTGATAATTCATTGCATGCCTGTTTTAGTTTAAAAAAAAAGAAAATAAAATTTAGTTTAATTTCTTATTTTCTGATTTTGTTAGTTTTAATTTGGTTCTGATTTTAGCTCATATATGATTTTTTCATTAACTTCATCTTTTTATTATTTCAGTAATTTAATTAATACTTTTATTAGTCTTTAGCTTAGTTTTATTCATTTTAATTAGGTTTGTGGATTGGTTATAGCTGATAGGGATAATTACAGTTAGTTTTTAACTCTAATAAAGGGGTTTGGGCGGGTTAGTAATTTCAAGAGGGTTTCAGGGGTAGTTTAGGCATGGAAAAGGGTAAATTTATTAGAAATGGTAAATTCAAAATAAAGGCAAGGGTAGTATAGGCACTGCATAGGTAAAAGAATACTCTAGAACCTTCTAGATAGGGGTACAAGTAGAATTTCAGTGATTCTAGTGGTAGTTACTTGTAGCACAAGTTAGAAAATAATGGGTGAAATAGAAATAAGTGAGGGAATAACTTGTAAAATTTGAATCTGAAGCTGCACCCTAATTTTGCCTATAAAATGGCATTAACCTGCCTTGTTTAAGAAGTTTGAGCCTCCAAAATTCCCCCCAAGAAACTTCCTCTCCGGTTTCAGATCTAATTTTTGAAATTCAAACCTTCAAAAATCCAAAAACAATACAAATCCAATAAAAAAATCCAAAAGTTACTGTTCCATTGGTGTTTTCCTTTTGATTTCAAGTTTAATTGATAGTCAAGCTTCTTTTAGTTCATTTTCTGGTGATTTTGAGTAATCTGAAGGGTTTTTATTGATCTGTTGTTGTTATTCATCTCTAAAAACACTCCTATTTACTACCTCAGCAAGAAGTCCACAACTTATGAGGTAAAGTATACTCAGTTTGAGAGAACGTGTTGTGTGTTGACCTGGGTAGCGCGGAAATTGAAACATTACTTGTCATCATATACCACTTATCTCATCTCGCGGTTAGATCCATTAAAGTATATTTTTCAGAAGCCCATGCCCACGGGGAGGCTCGCGAAGTGGCAAATCTTGCTCAAGGAATTTGATATTGTCTACGTGACCGGTAATGCGATGAAAGCACAAGCAGTGGCTGGTCATTTAGGTGAGAACCCAGTTGATGATGAATATGAACCTTTGAAGACATATTTTCCTGATGAGGAGACAATGCATATCGAGGAATCAGAACAAGATGAAAAATTGGGATGGAAGTGTCACGACCCAAACCCGATCATGATGGCGCCCAACCCTAAAGCTAGGCAAGCCTGACCAACCGTCGCTCTCATATCAACAACAATTCTCAAAACTGATAGTTTAAGGAGAATATAATAGTTTTAGAAATAATAATCCAATATTTATAGAAGAAAATACTGAGAAGTATGAAAACTTATAATAACACTCCCAAAAGATCTGGGGTCACGAGTCTATAGCCTCTAAATAGAACTAGATAACAATATCTGAATGAAATACTCAAGTCTGGAAATGTATATATATATATATAGATAAAACTGAAATAGGAAGAGTAGTCAGGTCCTGCGAACGTCAAGCAGCTACCTCAATAACTCTGATGAACTCTGATGACAAGGACTGCTCAGCTAAGCCTCCGGTGTACCTGAATCTGCACACAAGGTGCAGGGAGTAGGGGTGAGTACTACCAACTCAGTGAGTAATAAGCATATAAAATGTCTGAAGATAAGAAATCCACGAAATGCAACAAAGTAAAGCTAAAACTAATAGTCCGACACCTTAACTACGAACCAACAGCAAAGCAACATCAAATATAACAGTCAAGTATAATGCAAGGATGCAATGCAATGCACATGAACATGCTGTGGCGTACAACCCGATTTATTTAACATCGACGGCGCTCACTGGGTTTGTGTACAGACTCCGGAGGGGCTCCTTCAGGCCAAGCGCAATATAATCATAACATTCGCTGTGGCGTGCAGCCCGATCCATACTCAATCCACAATATGCATATGAGTCACATAACAGTTTCAATTTACTTTCCCAATTTCCAGTTCATTAATAAGAATATACATTAGTTATTTACTTCAAGAAAAGTGACATAGCGTTTCATAACAGTGATTTAACACAGGACTGAGATCAATGATTATACAAATCATATTATCACAATGATAATCATCCTCTAAGGATACTACAGGTCGGCACAAGGCCCCATACATGGCATTAAGCCTAGATATATTCAACACAGGTTGTGTATCAATCGTCAAAATAGAATTATTCTTGTTCGGGATGGACCAAGTCACAATCCCCAGTCATAACCAATCCCGCACCTGCCATGGGATGCGA
>MU686399.1:11323-40181 GCA_026770625.1 Nicotiana glauca
GAAATGAATAACAAGAACTCCAGACCTGGCCATTTACTTTATCTCTCTAGGTAAAACTTAAACCACGATGCTCCTCACAACCCTTTAACGGCCACCTGCCTGAACGGGTTTACAAGCATCACCGGTTAGGTCGGCCTAACCAAGGTTTACTGTTGAGATTCATAACTGGCCTGGTCTATTTGGTTCTTAACCTAAACACTCATTGGGGTGATACAGTACTTTCCTAGCAACAAAACATGCTTTGTAATTGACCTTTGAATACTAAGTCTAACACTTACCTGTCTAGCCTATCATTTAGGCTAATAGTACTTTTTTATAAAAGGAGAGAGAGAGGGGGGGGAGTAGAATAACACCGGAGACCTCCTGCTTTTTGGCCAATCGACCTTTTTGATTTTTATTGCCAAAATAAAACTTATACAGAGAGATTTTTACAATGGTAGAGAGATGGTAGAGAGAAGGAAGAGCGTTGTCTAATGCCTGCCTTCTCAATAACTAAATGATCCTTTTATAATGGATCGACTCAAATCAAAACCAAACTACAATAGTAACTTGGCCAATAAAATAATTACAACTTTGGCTGACCAGATAAAAAGTAGATTCTAAATTATTGAAAACGGATAAACTACTTTATAAAAGCAGATTCCCTTCAATAGTGGAAGAGACCGTTACTTTATTGAAGTAGTGTTTTATTACCCCAATAATTCATGTTATGGGGCCTTTATGTCGTGGCTTTTTCTTTTCGTTTGTCATTTTTCCTTGCAGAAGATTCTTCCGCATTTTCCTTTAATTTTGCAAGGAAGCCTTTTATTTCATCAATATCAATGTCGGTACTTGGGATGCTTTGAGCTTCCCCTGCTACACAGTCTTCTTCATCTGAATTATTTCCTATGGAGGCCATTGATATATCATCACTAATGTTTGTGCCAAAATTTTTGCCAAATCTTTCTTAATTTCTTCAAAATATGATGCAATGATTTCTCTTTTAGAGACTGCACCTTTCTTCATTTGAAGTCTCTTGGTGACCATTTCGAATGGACTTAATTTGTCCATTGCAACATCTGTTCTGTCTAATTTGGCATAGGCTTCTATTTTAGCCTGAATTTACTGAATCAATTCTTCACCAAATAGTTTGCCTTGGTTGTCCGATTAGAGTAATTTGGTCTAGAATTTATTATAAAAGATTCTGTGAAGGCAAGGAATTCCTTTGTTAGTATAACCAACTTAGACATCCCATTTCATGATCCAGGGGATTGAAAATTCTATGAAAAAATACATTGATGCAACACCATCATAAAAGATATTATCTTTTTGTAATGAAATAATTGCGAAGATCCGGCCGGTCATCTTAAGCATTAACGCCCCAATCCCCTATTAACTTCTTTCCCTAAGTTTATTTATGCTATTTTGGTTTGTCGGGACGTTCTGTATTGGGTTTTGGAGAGTTTTGGGACACTTAGTCCCTAAATGAGAGCTTAAGAGTTGGAAAGTGGTCCGTAGTTGGAACAGTATAAAGACGGCCTCGGAATGGGAATTCAATGGTTTTGTTAGCTCCGTTAGGTGATTTCGAGGTTGGAAGCGTGTTCGGAATGTATTTTGGAGGTCCGTAGCTAATTTAGGCTTGAAATGCTGAAGTTTGAATTTTTGAAGTTTCCGGTCTGATAGTGAGTTTCTGATCCAAGGGTCGGAATGAAATTCCGGAAGTTGCAGTAGCTCCGTCATGTCATTTGGGATGGGTGTGAAAAAATTCAGGTCATTCGGACGTGTTTTGGTTAAGTTTCTGATCGAAAGTATATTTTGATGAAATTGAAAGTTCTTAGGCTCAAATTCTTGATTTATTTGAGTTTTCGACATTGATTTAGGTGGTATAAGGGTTGGTACAAGTTCGAATGAGGTATTAGGTGTTATTGGTGCTTTTGGTTGAGGTCCCAGGGGGCCTCGGGATGATTTCGGATGGTCGACGGAAGAATTTTGGAAGTTGAGATACATCAGTTTTTCTGCTTCTTGTATTTTTTCGCTTCTGCGGCTTGGGAACCGCAGAAACGGAGCCTCAGAAGCGGCCTTGGCATTGCAGAAGCAAGTTTGGGCATATCCGTCAGGTTTCGCAAAAGTGGATTCGCTTCTGCGAGCAAAGGGCCGCAGAAGCGGAATCTTGGATCTTTAGTGAAAGTAGAAGAAACGACTTATGTTTCGCATAAGAGAGACCGTAGAAGCGGTCCCTTAACCACAAAAGCGGAAATCATTGGTCAGAAATAGTGAATTCGAGGGTTTTGTTTCAAAAGTTAGAAAAAGTCAAATTCGAGCTCGGGAGAGGGCGATTTTGAGAGGGTGTTGAAGAGGAGATCACTGGGTAACGATTATATACACTCTTGTGCTTAATACCCACTAATCTAATCATAATTTCCTTCTTATTTTCGGTTTTTTAGATGAAAAATCGGTCAAACTTCATAGATTAAATAGTTGAGGTTTGAGTGGGTGTTTGACCTCAGATTTGGGAGATTTTTATATGCTTAGCCTCGTGAGAGTACGAGGGTTCTGAAAGTGTGAAAATTATTCGATTCCGAGACGTTGGCCTAGGGCATTTTGGTCATTTTACCTAATTTCAAGCCTTAGCTTTGAATTAAATAGTAGAATCTGTTGTTTGCGATGTTATTTACGATATGTAATTGAATTGAATAGATTTGGGCCATTTGGAGTCGGATACTCATGGCAAAGGCATGGTTCTTAGTTGATTTTATGCCGGTTCGAGGTAAGTGGCTTGTCTAACCTTGTGTGGGGGACCTTTCCCCTTAGGATATGATATTTGGTAATTGAATGCCTTGTAACTGATGTGACGAGCGCGTACTTGAGTGAATTGTTGGAAATTCGTTTTTACTTGAAGCATTTAAATTGAGGTTTTCTTGCTTATCTATTTAATTTGAATTACGAGTTTATCCTATGCTAGTTTAGAGAAGCATGTTTATTTGACTTATTTGTTTAAGTGCTTAACCTGTCTTGGTTGTTCTACGTGAAGCATCTTAGGCTAGGATTTTCTATTACTTGTTCTGAGTTAGCATTTATCCTAATGTTTTGGGCTGTTATTATGTGTTTTAAATTGGGACTACGGGACGGCATCCCAGGAGATCCCCCTATACTTGTTATGTTCTGGACTGAGGTGCGGGATACCAAGAGATCCCTAGCACATGTAAATGTAAGCTTTGAGGATACCAAGAGATCCTCAGGATACCAAGAGATCCCTCGTGTATATGATGAGGATACCAAGAGATCCTCGGGATACCAAGATATCCCTTGTGTATATTTTGAGGATAGAAAGAGATCCTCGAGATACCAAGAGATCCCCTGATATTATTTCTTGTTGTGAGTAGTATTCCTTATATTGTTTTGTTTCTGTTTCCTATTGCTGCTTCCCTTATTTATCCTGTTCAGATTCTCGCTATAGACTGTATCTATACTATTTTTCGTTATCTTGTCATATATTATGTTTATCTCAGTAAGGCCTTGACCTTCCTCGTCACTACCCAATTGAGGTTAGGCTTGACACTTTCTGAGTACCGCTGTGGTGTGCTCATGCCCTTTCTGCAGATGTTTTTCATGTGCAGATCCAGGTAGCTCTATCCAGGCGTATCATCCTTGAGGCGGAGAGATCTAGCAGAGATTTCGAGGTACATCTGCCGTGTCTGCAGATCCGGAGTCTCTTTCTTATTCTAGCTTTAGCAGTTACCTTTCTCCTTTTCATACTAGTCATTTTAGACATTCTGGAGTTAGAGCTATGTATTTATCTTCCGTTAGCCTATGTTCCCATGAGTTTCCGGGTTTTTTGGTGATGTTGTAGATTTTCGCATTATTGAGTAATATATGCCGAGCGACATCTTTTATACAATTTTCTTTTAAATGTTCATTTTTTTAAATAATTTATTCCGCAAGTTATGTTGTTGTTCCGTATTATTAGGCTTACCTAGTCATAGGAACTAGGTTCCATCATGACATGTTCACGACGGGCGAACTGGGGTCGTGACAAGTTGGTATTAGAGCTCTAGGTTCATAGGAGTCACGGAACACAGGCCGATTTATTAGAGTCTCGCTGATCGGTACGGAGACGTCTGTACTTATGTACGAGGGGCTATGTAACTGTTTAGGAAAAATCTTCATTTCATTTGATTTCCTTGTCGTGCGGTATTTTTGACATCAACTCAAAACTTCTGTCTTCTATTCACTTACAGATGGTGAGGACACATGCTACCCGAGATGATCAGACACCCGCACCCCCTACTACAGCCGTCAGAGGCCGGGGCCAGGGTAGAGGTCGAGGACACGCACGTGGTGCAGCTGGAGCACCTGCGCGAGCTGCCACCGAGGCACCGCCAGCAGATCCACCTGGAGCCCATGCACCTGGCACTCCTACTACTGCCACTAGTACTCCAGCTCTTTAGGAGACTTTGGCTCAGTTCTTGAGTATGTACACCATCTTGGCTTAGGCAAGGTTGCTTCACCTTGCTTCTGCCATATCCCAGGCCGGGGGAGGAGCACAGACTCCCGCTGTCCGCACTCCTGAGCAGCAAGTGCAGGTTGAGCAGGCTCCCGAGATTATTCCTACATCGCATGCAGCACCAGTTCAGCCCGAGGATGGGTCAGCTGCTTCAGAGGATGAGTAGCGGAGACTTGAGAGGTTCAAGAAGTACGATCCCCCATTATTTAGCGGATTAGCATAAGATGATGCCTTGGTATTTCTAGAGGAGTGTCACCATATTCTTTGCACTATGGGCATAGTGGAGTCCAATGGGGTTTCTTTCAATGCTTTTCAGCTTCGGGGAGCCACCTATGATTGGTGGCGCACTTATGAGATAGACAGTCTAGTCGAGGTTGCTTCAATGACTTGGACCTAGTTCTCAGATATGTTTATGAGAGAGTTCGTCCCCCAGAGTCTAAGAGACGCATGGCGTGCAGAGTTTGAGCATTTGTGCCAGGGTGCTATGACCGTTTCAGAGTATGCTATCCATTATACCAGGTTGTCCAAGCATGCACCGGTCGTGGTTGCTGCAGTCCGTGAGAGAGTTCGTAGGTTCATTAAGTGTCCTATCCCATCTATCAGATCTAGCATGGCTCGAGAGTTGGAGATGAAAATTCCTTACCAGCAGGTAGTGAGCATTGCTAGGAGGATCGAGGGTATGCTCGCTAAGGAGCGAGTGGAGAGGGAGGCCAAGAGGTCTCGAGAGTTGGGCCACTACATTGGTGCCCGCACCCCATAAGCAGGTCTTCATGGTAGGGGTTATGTGGGACACCCCTTTCATTCAGCTCTTCCAGAAGCCAGCAGTGCTCCAGCTCCGCCTATACTTCAGGAGCCTTACTATGCACCTCCAGTTTCTAGCGCGCCTCCTGCGTGGGGTGCTTTCAGAGGTCAGTCTAGCAGATCTAGACCGAGCCAACCATAACCACCGTGCCCTCCCAGAGCTTATTTTGAGTGTGGTGACATCCGTCATCTGTTGAGGGATTGCCCTAGACATGGGAGGAGTGCGCCCCCATAGACTTCTCAGACATAGCGCGCTCAGCAGAGTTCTCAGGCCATGATCATAGCTCCGGCTGCTACCCCACCTGCCTAGCCAGCTAGGGGCGAAGGTCGGGGAGATAAAGGCCACTCTCGAGAGAGGGACCGGGCCGAATATTTTGCTATTCCTGCTCGTACTGAGGCTATTGCCTCTGACTCTGTCATTACAAGTATTATACTGGTTTGTCACATAGAGGCATCAGTTCTATTCGATACCGACTCTTCATATTCTTATGTGTCTTCTTACTTTGCTCCGCATTTGGGTGTGCCTCGGGATTCTTTGAGTGCCCCCGTTTATATTTCTACTCCTGCGGGGGATTCTCTTATTGTGGACCACATTTATCGGTCATGTCTGGTTACTATTCATGGTTTTAAGAACAGAGCGGTTTTATTGTTACTCGGTATGGTTGAATGCATGGACTGGTTATCACCCCATTTGATATTCTTGATTGTCACGCCAAGACCATGACGCTGGCTATGCCAGGTATTCCGCGTATTGAGTGGAGTGGTACTTTAGATCACACTCCCAATAAAGTTATATCTTTCCTTAAAGCTCATCGTATGGTTGAGAAGGGGTGTGCCACATATTTAGCTTATGTGAAAAATGTCAGTGCTGATACCCCTTCTGTTGATTCAGTCCCAGTGGTACGGGATTATCCCGATGTGTTTCCAGCTGATCTTCCGGGCATGCCGCCCGATAGAGACATTGATTTTGGCATTGATCTGTTGCCGGGCATTCAGCCCGTTTCCATTCCTCCGTATCGTATGGCTCCTCCTAAGTTGAATTAAAGGAGTTGAAGGATCAGTTATAGGAATTTCTTGATAAGGGCTTTATTCGCCCTAGTGTTTCACCGTACGGATCTCCTGTCTTGTTTGTGGAGAAAAAAATGGTTCTATGCGTTTGTGTATCGATTATCACAAGTTGAACATGGTTACAATGAAGAACTGTTATCCTTTGCCTCGTATTGAGGATCTATTTGACCAGCTTTAGGGCGCATATGTGTTTTCTAAGATTGAGTTGCGCTCAGGTTACCATCAGTTGATAATCGGGAGCCAGATATCTCGAAGACTACCTTCAGGACTCGATATGGCCATTACGCGTTCCTTGTTATGTCATTTGGGCTGACCAATGCCCCAACAACTTTTATGCATTTGATGCACAGTGTGTTCAGGCCATATCTCGACTCTTTCATCATTTTTTTCATAGATGATATTCTTGTATACTCCTGGAGCCGGGAAGATCATGTGCATCACCTGAGGACAGTTCTTCAGACCCTGAGAGAGAAGAAGTTATATGCAAAGTTCTCAAAATGTAAGTTTTAGTTGAGTTCGGTGGCATTCGTAGGCCACGTGGTTTCGAGTGAGGGCATTCAGGTGGATCCTAGGAAGATAGAGGCCGTGTAGAGTTGGCGCAGGCTGTCCTTAGCTACAGAGATTCGCAGTTTCCTTGGCTTGGCAGGCTACTACCGTCATTTTGTGGAAGAATTTTCATCGATTGCCCCTACGACTAAATTGACCCAGAAGGGTACCCTATTTCAGTGGACACAGGAGTGTGAGGCGAGCTTTCAAAAGCTCAAAACAACTTTGACTACGGCCCCAATTTTAATGTTACCTACCGATTCGGTATCTTATACTGTCTATTGTGATTACTCGAGAGTTGGCCTTGGAGCGGTGTTGATGCAGGACGGTAGGGTGATTGCCTACGTATCCAGACAGTTCATGATACATGAGAAGAATTACCTTGTCCACGACCTTGAGCTAGCTGCTATTGTTCATGCCTTGAAGATCTGACGTTATTATTTGTACGGTGTGCCTTGTGAGATCTATACTGACCATCGGAGTTTGTAGAACTTGTTCAAGCAAAAGGATCTAAATATGCGTCAGAGGAGGTGGTTAGAGTTGCTGAAGGATTATGATATTACTATTCCGTATCACCCGGGCAAGGCCAATGTGGTGGCGGATGACTTGAGTCGCCCGGCAGAGAGTTTGGGAGTTTGGCATATTTACTAGCTTGATAGAGGCCTATGGCGATGGATGTGCAGGCCTTAGCCAACCAGTTTGTGAGATTGGATCTTTCGGAGCCCAGTTGGGTTCTAGCTTGTGTGGTGTCCTGGTCTTCCTTATTTGATTGTATCAGGGAGCAGCAGTATGAAGACCTCCATTTACTTGTCCTTAAGGACAAGGTTCAGCGTGGAGATGCCAGAGATGTAACCATCGGAGATGACGGGGTATTGAGGATGCAGGGCCGGATTTGTGTGTCCAATGTTGATGAGCTTTGAGAGTTGATTTTAGTAGAGGCCCATAGTTCATGGTATTCCATCCATCCGGGTGCCGCAAAGATATATCAGGACTTGAGGCAGCACTATTGGTGGAGGCAGATGAATTAAGATATAGTTGACTATGTGTCTAGATGCCTCAACTGCCGGCAAGTGAAGTGTGAGTACCAAGGACTGGGTGGGTTGCTGTAGCAGATAGAGATTCCGGAGTGGAAATAAGAGCGCATCACCATGGACTTTGTATCTGGACTCCCATAGACCATGGAAAAGTTTGATGCCATACCAAGTGTGCTCATTTCATTCCTGTGTGTGCCACTTATTCATCGGAGTGGTTGGCGGAGATTTATATCCAGGAGATCGTCCGTTTGCATGGTATTCCAGTTTTTATTATTTCAGACAGAGGTACTCAGTTTACATCGCGGTTCTGGAGAGCCGTGCAGCAGGATCTAGGTACTCGGGTGGAGGTGAGCACATCATTTTACCCCCAGACAGACGGACAGTCCGAGCGCACCATTCAGGTTCTTGAGGATATGCTCCGTGCGTGTGTAATTGAGTTTGGAGGGTCTTGGGATCAGTTCTTTCCATTGGCAGAGTTTGCTTACAACAATAGTTATCAGTCCAGCATTCAGATGGTGCCGTATGAAGCTTTATATGGTAGGAAGTGTAGATCTCCGGTGGGTTAGTTTGAGCTGGGTGAGGTCAGGCTATTGGGCACAGAGTTGGTTCCGGATGCATTGGAGAAGGCTAAGATGATTCAGGATAGACTCCGTACAGCCCCCCAGTCTAGACAGAATAGCTACGTGGACAGGAAGGTTCGTGATATTTCATATATGATTGGTGAGCGGGTTCTGCTTTGACTTTTTCCTATGAAAGGCGTCATGAGGTTTGGAAAGAAAGGAAATTGAGTGCGAGGTTTATTGGCCCTTTTGAGATTTTGAGACAGGTTGCTTATAAGCTTGCCTTACCTCCCAGTTTAGCCGGGGTTCATCCAGTATTTCATTTTTCGATTCTCCGGAGGTATCACGGTGACCCGTCGTATGTGTTGGATTTCAGTTCAGTCCAGTTGGACAAGGATCTATCCTATGTTGAGGAGCCAGTGGCTATATTAGACAGCCTGATTAGAAAGTTGAGGTCGAAGAACATTGCTTCAGTAAAAGTTCAGTGGCGGGGTCAACCTGCCGAGGAGGCGACTTGGGAGACCGAGCGGGATATGCGCAACCAATACCCTCATCTTTTCACTACTGCAGGTATGTTCTCTATACTCGTTCGAGGACGAACGAATGTTTAAGTGTAGGAGGATGTGACGACTCGGCCAGTCGTCTTAAGAGTTAACACCCCGATCCCCTAATAATTACTTCCCCTAAGTTCATTTCTGCTATTTTGGTTTGCCAGGACGTTCGGTGTTGGGTTTCGGAGAGTTTTGGGACACGTAGTCCCTAAATGAGAGCTTAGGAGTTGGAAAATGGTCCATAGTCGGAACAGTGTGAAGACGGCCTTGGAATGGGAGTTCGATGGTTCCGTTAGCTCCGTTAGGTGATTTTAGAGTGGGGAGTGTGTTCGGAATATATTTTGGAGGTCCGTAGCTAATCAGGCTTGAAATACCAAATTTTGAATTTTTGAAGTTTCCGGTGCGATAGTGAGTTTTTGATCCGAGGGTCGGAATGGAATTTTGGAAGTTGCAGTAGCCCCGCCATGTCATTTGGGATGGGTGTGCAAAATTTCAGGTCATTCGGACGTGTTTTGGTTAGGTTTTTGATCGAAAGGGTATTTTGATGAAATTGAAAGTTCGTAGGCTCAAATCCTTGATTTATTTGAGTTTCCAACATTATTTTAGGTGGTTTAAGGGTTGGTACAAGTTTGAATGAGGTATTAGGTGTTATTGGTGCTTTTGGTTGAGGTCCCGGGGGCCTCGGAATGATTTCGGATGGTCGACAAAAGAATTTTTAAAGTTGAGATACATCAATTTTTCTGAATCTGGTATTTTTTCGCTTCTGCGGCTTGGGAACTGCAGAAGCAGCCTTGGCATCACAAAAGCGGGTTTGGGCATATCCGTCAGGTTCCACAGAAGCGATGGGAATTCCGCAGAAGCGGATTCGCTTCTGCGAGAATAGGGTCGCAAAAGAAAAATCTTGGATCTTTAGTAAAAGTCGCAGAAGCGACTTATGTTTCGCATAAGCAAGACCGCAGAAGCGGTCCCTTAACCACAGAAGCGAAAATCACTGGTCAGAAATAGTGAATTCGAGGGTTTTGTTTCAAAAGTTAGAAAAATCGAATTTGAGCTCTGGAGAGGGTGATTGTGAGAAGGTGTTGAAGAGGATATCACTGGGTAACGATTCTATACTCTCTTATGCTTAATACCCACTAATCTAATTATAAATTCCTTCTTATTTTTGGATTTTTAGATGAAAAATGGGTCAAACTTCATAGACTAAATTGTTGAGGTTTGAGTGGGTGTTTGACCTCCCATTTGGGAGATTTTTATATGCTTAGACTCGTTAGAGTACGAGGGTTCTGAAAATGTAAAAATTATTCGATTCCGAGATGTTGGCCTAGGGCGTTTTTGTCATTTTACCTAATCTCACGTCTTAGCTTTGAATTAAATAGTAGAATCAGTTGTTTGCGGTGTTATTTACGATATGTAATTGAATTTAATAGATTTGGGCCATTTGGAGTCTGATACTCGTGGCAAAGGCATGGTTCCTAGTTGATTTTGTGCCGGTTCGAGGTAAGTGGCTTGTCTAACCTTGTGTGGGGAACCTTTCTCGTTAGGATATGATATTTGGCAATTGAATGCCTTGTACGTGAGGTGACGAGAGCGTACTTGAGCTAATTGTTGGAAATCTATTTTTACTTGAAGTATTTAAATTGAGTTTTTCTTGCTTATCTGTTTATTTTGAATTACAAGTTTATCCTATGCTAGTTTATAAAAGCATGTTTATTTGACTTATTTGTTTAAGTGCTTAAAATGTCTTGGTTGTACTACGTGAAGCATGTTGGGCTAGGATTTTCTATTACTTGTTCTGAGTTAGCATTTATCCTAATGTTTTGGGCTGTTATTGTGTGTTTTAAATTGGGACTACGGGACGACATCCCGGGAGATCCCTCTGTACTTGTTATGTTTTGGACTGAGGTGTGGGATACCAAGAGATCCCTGGCACATATAAATGTAAGTTTTGAGGATACCAAGAGATACTCAGGATACCAAGAGATCCCTCGTGTATATGATGAGGATACCAAGAGATCCTCGGGATACCAAGAGATCCCTCATCTATATTTTGAGGATACCAAGAGTTCCTCGGGATACCAAGAGATCCCCGTCTATTATTTCCTGTTGTGAGTAGTATTCCTTATATTGTTCTGTTTCTGCCTCCTATTACTGCTTCCCCTTTTTATCCTGTTCATATTCTCGTTGTTGAGTGTATCTATACTATTTTTCTTTATCTTATCATATATTATGTTTATCTCAGTAGGGCCCTGACCTTCCTCGTCACTACCCAATCGAGGTTAGGCTTGGTACTTTCTGAGTACCGCTGTGGTGTACTGTGATGACCCGACCGGTCGTCTCATGAGTTACCGCTCTATTCTTCTTGTTTACATCTTCCTTATGCTTCCTTTTCCGTATCTTGTATAATAGAGTTGAGTTGGAGTGGTTTTGATAAAAAATGAGACACTTAGTCTCTTTTAAGAAGGCTTAAGTTGGAAAAGTCAACCGGACGTTGACTTATGAGTTAGAGGGCTTGGATGTCAATTCTGATGGTTCGATTAGCTCCGGGAGATGATTTGTGACTTAGGATTGTGATCGGAATTTATTTTGGAGGTCCGGAGTAGAAATAGGCTTGAATTGGCGAAGTTAGTATTTTGGAGAATTCCGGTTGATAGGTGATATTTTGATCCGAGGGTCGGAATGGAATTCCGAGAGTTGCTGTAGCTTCGTTAGGCGATTTGAGATATGCGTGCAAAATTTCAGGTCATTCGGACGTGATTTGGTTGGGTTTTTGATCAAAAACATGTTTCAGAAGATTTTTGAAACTTAGGCTTGAATTTGATGTAATTCGATAATTTTGGTGTTAGTCGAGGTGTTTTGATGATTGGAACGAGGTTGAATAATGTTTTAGGATGCGTTGGAGCTTTTGGTTGAGGTCCCGGGGGCATCGGGGGTGTTTCGGGTGAGTTTTTAGTGAGTACGGACATCCTGAAACTTAGAAAATGGATGGGGCAGTCATTTGGGCGCGGGGCGCGGTCCTATTAGCACGGGGCGCGCTCGAGTGACGCGGGCCGCGGTCACTGAAGATCTGCAGGTCGTCAGTCCTTCTTCGGAAGCTTATATCTTTTGATCTACAAGGAGTTTGGGGATGATTTAAAAACGAAAGTTGTAGCTCTTTGAATCTAGTTTTCAGAAACATAATATATTAGGCATTTAGAAATCTTTAGTTAATGTTATGGCTAGAATAGTAAAGCCTGCCACTGCAGAGCAAGAACTGCGCGACTGCTGTCATATTTGCGCGGACCGCTCTGGTTTCGCACGGCCGCAGTCGATTTTGTGCGGCCCGTGGAGGCTGAAATCTGGGGCTACTTCTATAAATTCGAGGTTTTGGGTTTTATTTGATATTTTGACCTAGAGAGCTCGGATTTTGGCGACTTTTCGAAGGTTTTTCAAGAAATTCATCGGGGTAAGTAATTCTAACTCAGATTTGGCTAGATTACATGAATATATCATGAAATCCATCATTTAATTTGTGATTTGGGATGGAATTTGGGAAGAAAATTGGTGAAATCTTCCAAGATGTAAAATGATGATTTGAAGGACCAAACGATATCGAAATTGGATAATTTTGGTATGGTTAGACTCGTGGCGAGATACGAAATCCGATAATGTTAATTTTTCTGATTTTCGAGAAGTGGGCTCGGGGCTCGGGTTTTGCCAAATTTCGGAATTTTGATGTTTTTCAATTATTTTCGATTGGGTTATGTTTCCTTAGCATATTGTGATGTATTCGCTCTGATTTTGGTAAGATTCGATGCACGTGGAGGCCGATTTGAGGGGCAAAGGCGTCGAGAGCTAGAGATTTCATCGGTTCGAGGTGAGTAATGATTGTAAATGATATCCTGAGGGTTTGAAACTCCGAATTTGCACACAATAGTGCTGTATTGAGGTGACTTGCACGCCGGATATGAGCGTGGGATAGAGCACCGTTGGGGATTGTGACTTGGTCCGTCCCGATTGTTGATTTTACCGCGGAATTGACTGAAACTACTTGTTATCATCACAATTTGGGCTAATTGCCATGTTTGGGCTTCGTGCCAATTACGTGAATCCTTCAGGGATTGTTTTACCGGTTTCTTACCATGTGTACAGAAAATTGAACTCACTCCTAGTATTAAATATTGTTTTGCAAACTCAGCCACTTTTCTCAAAACTTGGGACTTAAATAATATTTCTAATAAAGTTTGGGCTGAATAATTTATTTGCTATTGTGCCGAGAGGCTTATGTGATTTTGGACCGATTATGGGATCGGGCTGTGCGCCGCATCGGTATTACGTTTATGGGATCGGGCTGCGCGCCGTAGTGGTATTAATATTAAGGTCGAGAGCCTGGTTGAGTACATTGATATTGAGGCCGAGAGCCTGGTTGATTATACTAATATTGATATGAGGCCGAGAGCCTGGATTTGATGCCACGAGATGGCTTGATATTGCACTTGGGCTGTAGGAGCCCTTCCGGAGTCTGTACACACCCCCAGTGAGCGCCGTCGATGATAAAATATATGGATGGATCGGGCTGCACGCCGCAGTGGGTACCAGAGTGTACCGTCACATGCATTTCATTGCACTCATGCATTTGTTCCTGTTTGTATTATTTGTCATGACATTCAGCATTCTCATTTCATTGGCTTTCTTGCTACTACTTGCACTGCTTACCTGATACCCTAGTGATAATTGTTAATGGAGTGTTGTGCCCGTGGGGCTGACTTTTGTGTTGGCTTGCACTACTTGTTTTGCATTCATTTGCTTAACTGTTGGAAAAAGATATTTTCAAAATAAGTTTTAAACTGAGCCCAGATATTTCTAAAGATTTCACAGTTTTACTATTTTCTCACGGGTTATACTATCTTATATAGCATGATGGTTTGCTTTACGTGATTTCTCACTGCTCAATTGTTATTTACTTTTATTACTCACTGAGTTGGAGTACTCACTTTACTCCATGCACCTCGTGTGCAGATGCAGGTATGGGTTTACCCGGTAGCAGGTTTGAGTAGGTTGAGGATTTGCTATCTTAGCTAAGCAACGTGACCGTCAGCGTTCGCGGCACCGAATTTCTTCCTTTCGATTTCAGATTTTATTCTATGTATTATAGGCTTTGTAGTTGTATTACAGATCTTTCTAGATGCTCGTGACTTGTGACACCCCGGTTGGGCTGAGTTGGGTTGGTTTTCCGCATTTTTATCTATATTTCTGTTATTTGGTATTATTAAACCATGTTGTACTATAATTGCGTTAAATAATTATTTTAAAAGGATGAATTGGGTTGACTGGATGGCCTTGTCTCCACGAGAGGCGCCATCACGACCAGGTTTGGGATTTGGGTCGTGACATGTACTCACGCCCCTTCTTGCGGATTTTTTCATGTGCAGATCCAGGTAGCTCTACCCAGGCGTATCATCCTCGAGGTGGAGATATCTAGTAGAGATTTCGAGGTACATCTGCCGCGTCCGCAGATCCGGTGTCTCTTTCTTATTATAGCTTTAGCAGTAAGCTTTCTCCTTTTTGTACTGTTCATTTTAGACATTCTGGAGTTAGAGCTATGTATTTACCTTCTGTTAGCCTGTGTTCCCATGAGTTTTTGGGTTTTTGGGTGATATTGTAGACTTCCGCGTTATTGAGTAATATATGCCAAGCGACATCTTTTATACAATTTTCTTTTAAATGTTCATTTTTTTAAATAATTTATTCCACAAGTTATGTTGTTGTTCTGCATTGTTAGGCTTACACAGTCATAGGAACTAGGTGCCTTTACGACATGTACACGGAGGGCGTACTGGGGTCGTGACAATAATTTTGGGAGACATGTCTACCCACTGAGTACATAAGCTTTTAAATAAAGGAGGAAGTATTTCTAATGATGGACCATATAATTTCCACCATTTAAAGAACCAATTTGGAATCTGCTGACTGTCTATATTAGAACAGAGTTTAATAAACCATGAGTGTCTCCTATTATGATTCTCATAAAGAAAAGTTTTATTAAGACTATCTATATAGTCCCAATAATTAAACTTGACTAAGACTTTTTGATCAGGATGAGTGTATTCTCTATCCTTAAGGGTACTCATTCCCCATACATCTAAAGGTATTACCTTCTTGATACTAATCTTTGAAAAACTATAAGTTTTTCTTGTATTTGCAAGATAGAAGTGCTGAATTTCAGCTGATCCTGTGGTTGAGAGTATAATCTTATAATGCATTCTGTATATATAAGCAGGAGTAGCATATGACGCTGTATCAAAATACCTAGTCATCAATTGCTAAGGGTTATCCTTCTATTTAAGGTCGGATTGTTCCAAAAGAATTATTAACTCTTTTGTGTCTTTTTGGTTATAAACCTAAAGACTTTCACTATTGTCCTCTGTTATGATTGAGGAGTAAGGTGGTGTATTTGATGAAGTACCTTCATCTTTTCTGGATTGTATGAAATTCATTAATTCCTTGTATAAGGGGTGGTCGGTATTACCTCCGGCTATATTAGCAGCTATGAGCTTCTGATTTCCAATTTGGGCGAGAATATTATTCCCTTTATTTTCAAGTGATGCCCTTCCTCTTCCTCATTGCGGAGGAGGTCTATAAGTAGGCCTCATAATCTGTAAAGTCAAAGAGAGGATTTTCATTAAAAGATAAAATGATCTTGTATATTATCAAGATCAAGATCATAATATTGTATATTATCAGAATCATCAGAATAACTATGAGTAGAAAATTGTTGTTTGATGATGTCTTCAATAATTTTATCAATAATAAGACTTTGTAAGTCTCTATATAAGTCAACCACCTTTAAGATAGTGATTAATGTTTCTTCATCGAAAAAAGTCGTGTAGAAATTCATAATTAAACAAAGTATATTGGAGACAAAACTTATGAGTTCAAATATTCTCTTGTAAGGAAATCAGGAACGGTATTATCAGACCCTCTTTTTGTATATTATGTCGAAATCAAAAGGGGCTAATAAAGCTTGAGACCTTACAAACATCTGTTTAGAAACATCATGTTTAAAATCTTTACTAAAGATAAATTTTGTAGCTTGACAGTCAGTTTTAATCAAGAATTTTTGATTGTAAAGATCAGCTTGAAATTTCATAACACATTTAACTATAGCAAGTATTTATTTAGCTACAATCACATAATTTCTCTGAAAATTATTCCACTTCCCTGAGTAGAATTGAACAAGATATTCTTGTTTATCTATTGGAGAACATTGTTTCAATATTCCTCCATAACCAATATCAGAGGCATCGGTTTCCACAACCTTTTCCCAAGTAGGATTTGCTAGAGTTAAACATGGTAGGTTATGAACCTTTTGTTTAACCCTTTTGACTGATTCAGTATGACTATCAGTCCATGCTTTGGGGTTCTTCTTTAACCTATCATAAAGAAGGGATGTATCCTGAGCAAGGACCTTTATGAAAGGTGAGATATAGTTTAAGCTTCCTAAAAATCGTTGGAGCTGGGTTTTATTAGTAATAATATCAGGAAATTTAGAAGCCAATTCAATACTTCTATTGATAGGAATTATCTTACCTTTTTCTATATTATGACCCAGAAACCTTGCCATATGTTGGAAGATCATCATTTTTGGTTTGGATATAACTAAACCATTTTTTATAATAATCTTTTTAAACAAGTCTAAATGTTTAAAATGAGCCTCAATATTTTTTGAAAATACTAAAATATCATCAACTTAAACGATTATAAAATCTGTATAAGGAAAGAAAATATCATTCATAATTTTTTGAAATTCAGAAGGAGCATTTTTTAAACCAAAAGGCATAACATTCCATTCATATTAGCCCATCGGAACATTAAAAGCTGTTTTATATCTATCCAATTCAGATATCTGAATTTGCTAATAACCTGATTTCAAATTAAATTTTGAAAATATGATGGCATCATGTAATCTGTCTAACAAATCTTTTTTTATTAGAGATTGGATACCTGATCCATTTCAACACCATATTAAGGGATTTATAGTTAATGACTAATCTAGGAACTCCCCATTCCTGTTCAGCATGTTTATTGACATAAAAAGCAGTACAAGACCATTTGGATTTAGAGGGTCTTATTAAACCCTTTTGTTGCAAGGAATCAATCTCTTTTTTTACATAGCTCCAAATAATCGGAGTTCATTTGACAAGGATGAGCCTTGGTAGGGATATCTCCCTCAGAAAAGTCTTCTTCATGAGGAAGACTTATAATATGCTTCTTCCTTTTCCAAAATTGATTTGGATGGTCACCACAAATAGACTCAGAAAATTGGCTCTTAATAAAATTAATTTTTTCTACTAACTTGGGATTTTTTAAATCCTGTTCAATAGTAATGGAACATATTTCATTTTTCAAAAATTCAATTTGATTGAATTTTGAAGAAATTTTATCAGAAATTATTTCATTTAAAATATTCTGGATAGGTTGAGTTATAAACTCAAAAGTGATATTGTTACCATTATAAGTACCAATACAACTTTTTGTATCCCAATGTGAAAAAGGCATCAATTTATGAAAAATGGGACACTAAGTATTACATCCCAATCAATATCTTTTACTAAAACAAAGCTTTCAGGAATACAAGTATCCCGTTGGCAAATAAAAACTTTGGGTAGTTTATAAGATATACCCATTGGACCACCACTCGCATTTTTTAATCGGTGAGTAGTTTTATAAAAAAATCTAGAGGGTATTACCCCCTCTTTTATGCAACTTAGATCTAGTCCACTATCAAATAAAGAGACAAACTCTTTTTTGAAATTGTAATCTATTGAAAGAGTTGTTTTTGTTAAAAACTATTGGGTGATAAAATACTGGAGTTTTTGTAAAAATTCATCCTCAGTGTGATCGATGGCTACTAGTAAAGTATGAGCAGTGTTTTCTTCTGAGGAGCTAGTAGCAATACTTGTGTCCGTAATTTTGATACTGAAATCTTTATCAGAATTTTCTAATTTGAAAATTCTCTCATCTAAGGCAACATTAGAAGCCTTTAATTCCGAGATTTCTTTTTTGAGATAATTTATCTCTGTAGTTAAATCTTGGACAGTGGCCAGCCTATCAGGCTGGGATTTACTCTTAGCTAACTTTCTAATTTCAGACATAGTGTAAGGTCCTTTTTGAGATCGAATACTTTCCACCTCTGCTCCTACTTTTGAATTTATAGGAAGCTTGTCAATAATTTGGGACCTTAATTCAGCGTCTTTAATAACCCTTGACAACACAATCATGTTGTCGTTGGTTAAGACATTGATCTTCAAGTCTTTAAAATAAGATTAAATATTGAAGAGTTCATCATCAGTATTACAACACTGATTTGAGCATTGTCCATCATTATAGAACTCTTGTTCATCTTCAGAGGATGAAATATAATTTTCTTCCTGAAGAACTTGTAAGTCTTCACTGGTTGATGAATCGTTATCTGAATTCTCCGGATAAGAATTAAGGAGAATCTTTAATATTCTCATCTAAATCAAGTTCTTTGATTTTGTCCTTGACTTTGCAGTCTTTCGCATAATGGCCTATTTGACCACATTTATAACACGCCTGAGGGTTTTTAGATTTAATATAACCCCTTTTGGTTTTATGAAAAACCTTATGTTGTTGGGTTTTTTCCCACCTTTTTCAGACGAACCCTTTCTCTTTTTGAAATCCTTTTTATTGTGGGATTTCCTTCTATTAGAAGGTATGTCTATGGCGAACTGTTCTCATAATTCGCCAAATACTACAAGAAAAATGGCCTTTAAGGAAGGGAAATCTGGTCCCTAAAAGTAAAAATCTGGTCCTAAAAGGGTAAATAACGAAGGGAAAAGGCTGGTCGTAACCCGTCGTAATAGCCTCCGTCGCTAAATGTCAATAATGACGGGTATTAATATCTGTTCGTTAACTCACTTTATAGACGGGATAAAATATGTCACGACCCCAGTTTACCCTCCATGAAAGTGTCGTGATGGCACCTAGTGCCTATGACTAGGTAAGCCTAACAATGCGGAAGATAAACCAAAAAAAATTCGAAAGAAAATAAATAAAACTGAATTGGTAAACTAAACAGGGTTTAAGGTGCCGCTTGGCACATGCCACAACAATCCTCAAAGCTAAAAAAACTTCCTAAAACCCGAAAACTCACAAATCACAAGCTAAGGGGATACATAAGAGGCTCTGACTCAAGAATATCTATATAAAGGAGAAAAATACTAAAAGTACTATACTTATTACAGAAAAGCTGGAAAGGGACTCCTCGGTCTGCGGACGTAGCAGATATACCTTAAAGTCTCTACTAATACGCCTCCTTCCAAGACTGACAGAACTGAGCGGGAGTACCTGTATCTGCACAACAAAAATGTGCAGAAGAGTAGTATGAGCACACCACGGCGGTGCCCAGTAAGTACCAAGACTAACCTCAATGGAGCAGTGACGAGGAACAGTCAAGGCACCTACCGGTTAATAAACAGTATAATCATAGGAACAATGGTAATGACATATGAATATGTAAAGAATGCGTGAACGACCAAAAATGCTACAATTCACAATAAGGGGTAAATACAACAATTAACAACAAGAATATAATAAATGACGATACAAAACGATGGCAAAGTCACAACCCAAATCCTAAGGTCACAACACAGCAAAGAAAAGAAACAAGTAAATAATTCCTATCATACAATGACGTTCACAGAAGGTCTTATCCCATTCTTTCCACAATTTCACCAAGTCTCTGACTAACCACTATTCGCGAAGACCTAGCATCTAAAATCTAACAATTGGCATCCTGTGCCCCATCAATCTCATGGTCATACCGACAACTAACTGGCTAACTACGGCCACTCTCCCAAATATAACGGATAAGCGAGCCGTACCACCACCTTTAGAAAAGTCAGGAGGAATTCACCTCTAATAGGAGTACTCAGCGACGTGTATGCTTGTGCAAATGTTTCTAACAAAAATTCTACCAACCAACAAACATGAAAAAGAAGCACAGACCGCACGTACGATGTTCCCTCACAACTCCCAAGCGGTAACGTTCATATAGATAAACAATCCACAATCACAATAGAAACAAATAGGAATGCCTCAACAGGCCGTCACAACTCTATACAATCAATCCCTGACATAGCCCACCTTATTTCGCCACGTGTGCAATAAATAATATAATAGGCACCGCCTTATTTCGCCACACGTGCATAACAATGTCCCACTATATTCCGCCACATGCGCAACCTACATATAAGCATATAACATATCCCGCCTTATTACGCAGCATGTGCAAAACATCAACAACAACAATAGCACGGCAAAGACCTCGTGAAACTTTTCAACAGTAACCGCATGGTAGAAACCTCGTGCGTCACAATAGCAACAACCGCACGGCAGAAACCTCGTGCATCATAATAGCAACAATCGCACGGCACAAACCTGATGCGTCACAATAGCAACAACCGCACGACAGAAACCTCGTGCATCACAATAACAATAATTTAACAAGGTGGAAATCTAACAAGAATGATAAATGCAGCAGTGTAATAATGCAAATCAACGAAGCAATAACAACTACCAGGATAAAATAGAATTACAAGGCAAACACCACTAAATATCAATACCAATGAGGGTCTCCCAGGATACAATCCTGTATCCCTCTCCTCAACTATCCAATGGACCTCCCGGAATACCGTCCCGTAGTCCAGCTCTCGTACCAGTATCAAAGGAACTCCCGGGATAGCGTCCCGTAGTCCAATCATTTATGTGCAGGGGGTCTCCCGGGATACCATCCCGTAGCCCCAAAATAAAAGTGCACTCATAGCCAGAAACAAACCAAGGGATAAATATGAAAGACGGAGTAGCAGATAGAACTAGCCTAGCATGCTTCACGTAGTACGACTAAACAACTTAGCAATTAGGCAATTATATCAGGTAGACATGCTTTCCTAGTCTAACACAAGTAATAGGCTTCAAGTACAACTTCATATTCGGTGATTACAAGGATCTAAGAGCCTAAAGGATCAATTTACCACAAATAAATCCGAACACGCACTCGTCACCTCGCGTGCAAGGAATACAATCAACAAAGAAGACTCAAATCCTAAGGGGAAGTCCCCCACACAAGGTTAGGCAAGATACTTACCTCAAACCGGCTAACATCAACTAGCAACCACGTTCTTGCCACGAGTCCTCTACTCCAAATAGCCCAAATCTAGTCAATTAAATTACATATTGTAAATAATATTGTAAACAACTGATTCCACTATAAAATTTAGAGCTAGGGCGCAAAAATCGATAAAATGACCAAAATGCCCCTCCATCCAACATCTCGAAATCGAATAATCTTCACATTTTTAGAACCCTCGTACTCTCACGAGTCTAACTATACCAAAATTACAAAATTCCCATAACATTTCGACCTTCAAATCAGTGATTCTATCCAAGAGGGGTTTCTACCCCTTTTCAACAAAATCCTTAGATTAAACACCAACACTTGTAATAGATTCGAGTTATACAACCAGAATTAGGTTAAGAACACTTATCCCGTTGTTCTCCAAGAAAATCTATCCAAAAATCGCCCAAATCGAGCTCCAAATCGATAAAAATGGGAAATGGGAACGAAGTCCCATTCCAAAACTTAATCATTCTGCCCAGACCATTTTTCGCTTCTGCGGTCGCGCTTTTGCGGAAAAACCAACCGCTTCTGCAGTCTCGTTCAAAGCCCGACAAACCGCTTATGCAGTCTTCCAATCGCAGAAGCGAGTTCGCTTTAGCAGAAAAATCTCCGCTTCTGTGGTTCCTGGCCCAAACACCCACTTTCGCTTATGCGGCTTCCTGGCCGCTTATGCGGCTCCAAGACCGTAGATGCGAAAATATCAAAAGCAGCAGGCCAAAAATCTTTATAAGTCCAAAAATTCTCCGTTTAGCCATCTGAATTCATCCCGAGGCCCCCGGGACCTTAACCAAAAATATCAATACACCCTATAACGTTAATCAAACTTGTTCCAATTACTAAAACACCTCGACTAACATCCAAATCTTCAAATTACATCAAATTCAAACCTAAGTTCTTTCAAAACTTCAAAAATACGCATTCGATCAAAAACTCGACCAAACCACGTCCAAATGACCTGAAATTTTGCATGCACATCCCAATTGACATGACGGTGCTACAGCAACTTCTGGAATTCCGTTCTGACTCTCGGATCAAATTTTCACCTATTAACCGGAAATCGCCAAAATACTAACTTTCGGCATTTCTAGCCTAAATGAGACACGGACGTCCAAAATACATTTCGAACACGCTACCAACCCCGAAATCACCTAGCAGAGCTAACAGAACCATCAGATTTCCATTCCGAGGCTGTCTTTACACTATTCCGATTACAGACCATTTTTCAATTCTTAAGCTCTCATTTAGGGACTAAGTGTCCCAAAACACTCTAAATCCTGACACCGAACGTCCCGACAAACAAAAATAGTAGAATTGAACTTAGGTAAACAGCTAATAGGGGATCGGGGCATGAACTCTAAAAATGACCAGTCGGGTCGTTACATCCTCCCACACTTAAACATTCGTTCGTCCTCGAACGAGTATAGAGAACACACCTGAAATCCTCCAGTCACTGAGTGCATACTTCCCCATACACCCGCGGGTGATCCCACGTCACTCCAATCCACATAAGCATGAAGACACCATCTCAACTAAAATTTAACCTTCCTAGCAATACCAGTAAGCCATCAAGCTAGAATTCTCACCTTCCATCCATTTCCAAAAGACCCGATTCTAAATCCATGTCCGATATCAGTCTCAACCAACCATTTCAATACAAGTCAACACACACAGAGTACAACCACACAACATGACTCCTCACACATAGCCCACAATCACATTTCTGGTAGCAATACCTGCCTGAGATCAAATCAGTAACGGCCATAAGCCTCATATCCGATAGGAACTCCTTTCAAACCTCCATAACACTGGTGATGACACAAGAACCACAAAAACCACATGACAAAACACCTGATTAACCAAATCTCAGCCAACACCAATGGGTACACACCCCACAAGCTAAACTCAAGAAGCATAGAACGGAAATGACTGAGTATAAGAAAGGAAACACATAAGGGAACTAACAAGGAAATCAAACTTGCACAAATTCTTCTAAAACACAAATCAACAAAACATCTATCAAGAAAGAATGAAAGCATATAAAAGACTCACAAGGATCTTATACTGATATAACTCTCACCGCAGCACACAACCCGGTCTCACATGTCAAAACACCTGAAGTCACAAGGGTTCCGCCCTTAATCACTGAATCACAAGTAGGGCTCATACTAACCCATCTAGAAACTCTCACTGGATCTATCACGTCTATAATTTACAACACACCCTGGCTCCCACACCGGTGAAGCATAGAAAATCACAGCTCGTAAGCAAGAATACTCAAAAGTGACATCAAACCTACCAAAACAAACAACAGGAATTTACTACTAGCCTCGTAGCTGTCGACAACCGCTAGAAACAGACAACAGACATGGCTATCACTCATAGAACCTCCCAACAGGATAATCACATAAATAGAGTGCAAATCATGAAGCTCTTCCATAAATGGAACAACAAACAAGGAACTCACCCTGATAGGTAGAAATGTGATGGCCTACAGATAGTTCCCCTCAATAATAAACCAAAATTCGTACCTGAATGTTATTCAACTGGCGCACCGGCCTCAAGCCTACCATATGGAACACATCAACGAGCCGGGCCTCCCCCTCTTGCGCGCCCTCTACCTGCCTGAATACCTCGATGGGACACACCGGTCCAAAGTCTGGGACAATCTCTCACCATGTGGCTAGTATCTCCACACTCAAAACACCCTCTCTACTGACGAGGCAGTGGGAACTGTGCGGTATGGGTACTCCGAACCCATGATCACTTGAGTTACCATGCTGAGTCTGAAGTGTGAACTGAACTGGTTGACCCGCAAAACCTCTACCATGACGCACCCTGCCTCCAAAATAAGGACCTGTATATCTCCTTGGTCTACGAGGACTCCTCGCCTCCTCAAACCCTCCCTCTTGATATCGTATGCTCTCTCTCTCCTGACCCTGCTTGCCTTCTCTCTCTCTAGTATGCATACCTTCTATCCTCCTAGCAATGTTCACTACCTACTGATATGGAATATCCATATCCAACTCACGGATCATGCTGGACCTGATGCTAGGAATAAGCCCCTCAATGAACCAGCGAACCTTCTCACGAACAGTAGAAACCAACGCTGAGGCATGTCTAGCCAAACTAGTCTAACGGACAGCATACTCCGAGATGGTCATAGCACCTTAGTGCAAATGCTCAAATTCCGCGCGCCATGCATCCCTGAGGCTCTGAGGAACAAACTCTCTCAAGAACATATCTGAAAACTGAGTCCAAGTCAGTGAAGATGCCTCGTCTGGACTGTCTAACTCATAGGTGCGCCACCAATCATAGGCGGCTCCTCGAAGCTGAAAAGTAGTGAGGGAAACCCTGCTCGATCCAGAGATACCCATAGTACGAAGAATACGGTAACATTCATCAAGAAACCCCAAGGCATCGTCTAATGCTAATCCACTGAACACCGGAGGATCATACTTCTTGAACCTCTCTAGTCTCATCTGCTCCTGCTCGGAAGCCGCTGCCATTCCCTCGGGCTGAACTGGTGCCGCAGGTGGCGCAGGAATAATTTCTGGAACCTTCTCAACATGCACTCGCTGCTCAGGAGCGCAGGCGGCGGGAGTTTGTGCTACTCCCCCGGCCTGGGATGTGGCTGCAGCAAGGGGAAGCAATCCTGCCTGAGCCATAGTGGTGTAAATACTCATGAACTGTGCCAAAGTCTCCTGAATAGCTGGGGTAGTAGTAGCAGTGGGCGTGTTAGTGCCTGGACTCTAGCTGGATCTGCTGGTGGTACCTTGGCGGCAGCTCACGCACGCGCTCTCGCTGCACCTCGTACGCGTCCTCTAACTCTACCCCAGCCCCGACCTTCGACGGCTACAGTAGGGGGCGCGGGTGCCCGATCGACTTGAGTAGTACGTGTCCTCACCATCTGTGAGAGAGTAGAGGACAGAGGTTTAGGACTGTGGATGTCAAAATCTCGCACGACAGGGAAATCAAATAAAGTGAAATTTTCCTAACAGTTATATAGCCTCTCGCAGATAAGTACAGACGTCTCCGTACCGATCCACGAGACTGTAATAAACTGGCTTGTGATCTGTGACTCCTATGAACCTAGTGCTCTAATACCATATTGTCACGACCCCAGTTCACCCTTCATGAACATGTTGTGATGGCACCTAGTCCCTATGACTAGGTAAGCCTAAGAATACGGAAGATAAACCCAAAAAATTTCAGAAGAAAATAAATAAAACTGAACTGGTAAAATAAATATGGTTTAAGGTGTCGCTCGGCACATACCACAACAATCCTCAAAGCTAACAAAACTTCCCAAAACCCGGAAACTCACAAATCACAATCTAAGGGGATACATAAGAGGCTCTGACTCAAAAATATCAATATAAAGGAGAAAAATACTGGAAGTACTATACTTATTACAGAAAAGCTGGAAAGGGACTCCTCGGTCTGCGGACGTAGCAGATATACCTTGAAGTCTCTACCAATACGCCTCCTTCNGGTGGTGCCCAATAAGTGCCAAGACTAACCTCGATGGAGTAGTGACGAGGAACAGTCAAGGCACCTACCGGTGGATAAACAGTATAATCATAGGAACAATGGTAATGACATATGAATATGTAAAGAATGCGTAAACGACCAAAAATGCTACAATTCACAATAAGGGGTAAATACAACAATTAACAACAAGAATATAATAAATGATGATACAAAACGATGGCAAAATCACAACCCAAATCCTAATGTCACAACACAGCAAAGAAAAGAAACAAGTAAATAATTCCTATCATACAATGACATTCACAGAAGGACTTATCCCATTCTTTCAACAATTTCACCAAGTCTCTGACTAACCACAATTCGCGAAGACCTAGCATCTGAAATCTAACAATTGGCATCCTGTGCCCCATTAATCTCATGGTCATACCGACAAATAAATGGCTAACTAGGCCCACTCTCCCAAATATAACGGATAAGCGAGGCGTACCACCACCCTCAGAAAAGTCAGGAGGAATTCACCTCTAATAGGAGTGCTCAGCTACGTGTATGCTTGTGCAAATATTTCTAACAAAAATTCTACCAACCAACAAACATGAAAAAGGAGGACGGACCGCAGATACGATGTTCCCTCACAACTCCCAAGCGGTGACGTTCATATAGATAAACAATCCACAATCACAATATAAACAAATAGGAATCCTCAACAGGCCGTCACAACTCTATACAATCAATCCCTGACATAGCCCACCTTATTTCGCCACGTGTTCAATAAATAATATAATAGGCACCGCCTTATTTTGCCACACGCGCATAACAATGTCCCACCATATTCCGCCACATGCGCAACCTACATATAAGCATATAACATATCCGGCCTTATTACGCGGCATGTGCAAAACATCAACAATAACAATAGCACGGCAAAGACCTCGTGCAACCTTTCAACAGTAACCGCACGGCAGAAACCTCGTGCGTCACAGTATCAACAACCACACGACAGAAACCTCATGCATCACAATAGCAACAACCGCACGGCAGAAACCTCGTGCATCACAATAGCAACAATTGCACGGCATAAACCTCGTGCATCGCAATAGCAACAACCGCACGGCAGAAACCTCGTGCATCATAATAACACAATTTAACAGGGTGGAAATCTAACAAGAATGATAAATGCAACAGTGTAATAAGTCAAATCAATGAAGCAATAACAACTACCAGGATAAAACAGAAAAACAGGGCAAACACCACTAAATCTCAATACCAATGAGGGTCTCCTAGGATACCGTCCTGTAGCCCTCTCCTCAACTGTCCAATGGACCTCCCGGGATACCGTCCCGTAGTCCAGCTCTCGTACCAGTATCAAAGGATCTCCCTGGATACCGTCCCATAGTCCAATCATTTATGTGCAGGGGGTCTCCCGGGATACCGTCCCGCAGTCCCAAAATAAAAGTGCAGTCACAGCCAGAAACAAACCAAGGGATAAATATGAAAGACGGAGTAGCAGATAGAACTAGCCTATCATGCTTCACATAGTACAACTAAGCAACATAGCAATTAAGTAATTATATCAGGTAGACATGCTTTCCTAGTCTAACACAAGCAATAGGCTTCAAGTACAAGTTCATATTCGGTGATTACAAGGATCTAAGAGCCTAAAGGATCAATTTACCACAAATAAATCCGAACACGCACTCGTCACCTTGCGTGCAAGGAATACAATCAACAAAGAAGACTCAAATCCTAAGGGGAAGTTCCCCACACAAAGTTAGGCAAGATACTTACCTCGAACCGGCTAACTTCAACTAGCAACCACGTTCTTGCCACGAGTCCTTGACTCCAAATGGCCCAAATCTAGTCAATTAAATCACACATTGTAAATAATATTGCAAAAAAATGATTCCACTATAAAATTTAGAGCTAGGGCGCAAAAATAGATAAAATGACCAAAATGCCCCTCCATCAACGTCTTGGAATCGAATAATTTTTACATTTTCAGAACCCTCATACTCTCACGAGTCTAACCTCACCAAAATTACAAAATTCCCATAACATTTCGATCTTCAAATCAGTGATTCTATCCTAGAGGGGTTTCTACCTCTTTTCAACAAAATCCTCAGATTAAACACCAACACTTGTAATAGATTCGAGTTATACAACCAGAATTGGGTTAAGAACACTTACCCCGTTGTTCTCCAAGAAAATCTGTCAAAAAATCGCCCAAACCGAGTTCCAAATCGATAAAAATGGGAAATGGGAATGAAGTCCCATTCAATAACTTAAACATTCTGCCTAGACCATTTTCTGCTTTTGCGGTCCAGGGAACGCTTCTGGGGTCTCGCTTTTGCGGAAAAACCAACTGCTTCTGCGGTCTCGTTCAAAGCCCGACAAACTGCTTATGCGGTGTACCAATCGCAGAAGCGAGTTAGCTTCAGCGGAAAAATCTCCGCTTCTGCGGTTCCTGGCCCAAACGGCCACTTTCGCTTATGCGGCTTCCTGGCCGCTTATGCGGATCCAAGATCGCAGAAGCGAAAATATCAGAAGCAGAAGGCCAAAAATCTTCATAAGTCCAAAATTCTCCGTTTAGCCATCCGAATTCATCCCGAGGCCTGTCACGACCCCAGTTCACCCTCCATGAACATGTCGTGATGGCACCTAGTTCCTACGACTAGGTAAGCCTAACAATGCGGAAGATAAATCATAATTGTGGAAGAAAATAAATAAACTGACCCGGTGAAATAAAAATAGTGTTTAAGGTGCCGCTTGGCACATACCATAACAATTCTCGAAGCTAACAACATTTCCCAAAACCCGGAAACTCACAAATCACAAGCTAAGGGGATACATAGGAGGCTCTGACTCAAGAATATCTATACAAAAGAGAAATACTGAAAGAACTATACATTTTACAGAAAGCTGGAAAGGGACTCCTCGGTCTGCGGACGTAGCAGATATACCTTGAAGTCTCTACCGATACGCCTCCTTCTAAGGCTGACAGAACTGAATGGGAGTACCTGTATCTGCACAACAAAAATGTGCAGAAGACTAGCATGAGCACACCACGGCGGTTCCCAGTAAGTATCAAGACTAACCTCGATAGAGTAGTGACGAGGAACAGTCATGACACCTACCGGCCAATAACAGTA
>MU686399.1:58341-124812 GCA_026770625.1 Nicotiana glauca
TGCCGCATTCCTGTTGCTTCTCGCCTATATTTGTGAAACATTAAGATTAAATGTAATAAATTTAATAAACTTAAACATAAGTTGCTTCTAAAAAGCTTAAACTCAAACTTAGCCTCCAGGAATATCAAGTGAACAGAGAAAACAGGGCAGAGCATAGACCTTCCCTTTCATCCTAACTTGTTGCTTTAAAAAAAAGATGAAAGAGGACATCAGCAATAAGCAAGGGTGAAGTAACTTGTTTCTTTAGCAAGGGTTAAACTTATATGTATTTCATCATTTATAGATACTCATGGACCATCAGATTTCAATACTCCAAATACTGCCAAGGACAAGCACCACGTGAAGTAGAAACTGACTGCTCTTTATAGACAATGACTATAATGAATAATCTCATTTTACCAAAGCACATCAAGAAAGAGATAAAACAATTCTAATAGATTATGTCACGCGATACAAAGAAAATCGAATAGAGAATATTATCAAACAAAATGAGATGACCATTCCATTGTATGAATGTTCAAACTATAGTAATTCATCATACAAGCTGGAGGTGATGTTTAACATGGTTTTTCAGTTCATCACCTTCCACCTGAACTCTCCTCTCTTCTCCCCGTTTCATGTACCTCAGGATTCCAACCTCAGTGTTGTACTCACAAAGAGACAAAAAGAAAAAGGTTAAGCATTTTAAGCTTATATTTCAAACAGAGCCCTGTGACTCAAGGTAACTTAACATGTACCAGGGAATGGACTCTATCTGGAAGTAGATCAAAGCAGAGGGAAGGGAAGATGTAACTCTGAGTTTTGATTAAAAAAAGAGAAGCTGGAGTGGGATAGGGGTGAGATGAAGCTGAAGATAAAATTAAATGAGTAAAGTAGCCCTCATGAATTTTATTTACCTTCTCAACATGCTTGAAAGTGAGAACTATTTCATCAGATGATTTCAATTTATTGGATTCCTTTCACCCTTAGAAAAGTATTGCATCATATGCTACACAGAACATATAGTACTTTGTGATAGAATGAGAAATATGACGAGACACGAAAATACTCGAAAACCAAATGTCTACAGTTAAAAAAATTAAAATGAACCAAGCAGCTAAAGTTAATATAAAGATGATCTAACTTTTCAATTTCCCGTATTATGGTGCATGAGTCGTGATTCTTAAACTGAAACTACACATCGAAACACATAATTCGATAACTCAAATAGATTATTAAATCACTAGGCATACCTGAAAACCTTTTGAAGAAAAATATTCCTTTACTAACCACTCCCATTCTTTCTTGTCTACTCCGTTTGGAATATTCTTAAGAGCCTGTTGGAGTGGCTTATCTTTCACATATTTTGCGTGCAAGTGTCCTCTCCATTTGTTCCATAACTCTTTTATCCATGCGAAGACATGATCACGATGATCATTCATGTCAACACTCTCAAATTTATCCTACAATAATCAAAACATGGGTTGAGTTAATGAACTAGTTCAGTTTTAATAACTACTAATAATCATGTGATAGGAGCAACTCTCCAACAGTTATACCGCAATTAACATATAATATAGTTTCAAATGTTTCTCTATAGAAAGTAACAGTTAAATCAGTAACATTCTCCAAACATTGGGAAATGTCTAAGACGAAAAACCATTTTAGATCTATTATGGTATGAACAACAAGTAACTAACAATGAATGTGGAAGCAGACTTATATGAAAGCCAAAAAATATATTTGAATAAAGCATGACCTAACAAACACGTGAATATTTAAACTAAAAAACAAGTAATAATATTACAGAGCTTAATTTTTATGGCTTCATATATTACTTAAAAAGAAAGAACCATAGAACCTTATAGAAATAATCTCTGAACTATTTAACGATAATCACGAACTTGAGGCCAACTACTTTGAGGGATTCTTATGATTGCGTTTCAACTACCTAAAAACAAGTCCAGAAAGTTGAGCATGCGCTGAATGTTGAAACCAGTATCTAAGAATCCTTGCGAGGGATGCTGCTATTCTAATCGCTGAAAGACAGCTCCCATCAGAGTTCCGTATCAGACCAGTTACAGCAAAATGAGGCAATGGAACATTTATGCAGTAGGCACCTAAAGGTGTCCACATGTATAAGTGGCAGCTTCCAGTACATAAAACCAAACGTGTATCTAAATAAATTAGGCATCTAGTTCTCTAATGAGGAGTTATTATCGCATGACGTTCAAACAGTCTATCTAAATTAATTGCCGATTGAAACTATTCAACTAAAGGCACAAATAGGAACAGCTTCTATGTCTTTTTTCCTCTTAACCAATTTAAGGGGAATCCTGTAGGAAAAGCTTTCTGATTTTTCAATGCCAAGGACTATGAGATTCTTTCCATTGTGCTAATTGAATATTCAACCACATAATTGAATGTAGTTCTCTCACGGGAATCTTATAGGCGACTCATAAAATTTTGACGTTTTTCAGACAATACGCTACAAACTTGAATACACTTCACAAAATTAAATTATCAAATCAGGAATCCCAACCCAATAATCTTTCTACTGATTATATAGATGAAAAATACCAATGTTTTAATGTTCGAGAAGAAGAAGAAGAAGAATTAGTAGACTATCTGCAATCAGCGAAATCAGAAGAAGAAGAATAAGAAGTAGACAATCTACAATCAGCGAAATCAACCCAATAATATTTCCACTAATTATATAGACAAAAAATACCAATGTTTTAATGTCCGTGCTTCCGAAGGCTTGAAAATCTCACTTTTATTCGCCTCGATTTGTGTGTACAGTCGGCTGTGTAGCCGGAAGGCTTAAATATGAATTCCGTGTGAAAAATGATAAATTTTGATATTAATATGGCTAAAGTTGACTTCGGTCAATATTTTTGGTAAACGGACCCGGACCCGTGATTTGGCAATCTCGGAGGGTCCGTAGGAAGATATGGGACTTCAGCGTATGCTCAAAATCGAATTTCGAGGTCCCAGGCCCGAGGAATGAATTTTTCCATGAAATTGTTTTCTGAAAATGTTTAAGGAAAATGAAAATGAAATTTGATCAAAAAGTGATGGTATCGGGCTCGTATTTTGGTTCCGACACCCGGTACAAGTCTTAAATATCTGTTAAGTGCTTTCTGTAAAGTTTGGTTGAAAATGGACGTCGTATGACGTGTTTCGGACTATAAGTTCCAAATTTGAAAGTTTATGAAACTTAGAAAAATATCATGTGATTTGAGGCTTGATTCATTGATGTTTATGTTATTTTGGCGATTTGATCGTGCGAGTAATCCGTAGGATATTTTTGAGGTTGTGTGTATATTTTGTTTGGAGCCCCGAGGGCTCGGACGAGTTTTGGATAGGTGTCGGATTGCATTTCTCATTTTTGGAAAAATCTGGTATTCTGCTTCTGTGCTCTTCGCAATTGCGAAGTGGAGACTCGCAATTGCGAGCTCGCAATTGCGAGCTCGCAAATGCGAGCCATTTATCGCAATTGTGATTTCTGAGATTTGAGGCCTATGATCGCAAATGCGATAGTACTCTTCGCAAATGCAAAGAAGAGGAACCTGGATGATGATTGCAAATGCGACAAAATTGCTCGCAAATGCAAACCTTCCCCAAATGGCCCAAGTTCGCAAATGCGAAACAAAGTTTTGCAAATGTGAAAGTCCCAGCATTGGCATGGCTTCGCAAATGCGAAGCTTGTTCGCAAATCCAATATTTTGTCGGGGTTCGCAATTGCGAACCCCTGCTCGCAATTGCGACATCAGAGACCTGCATTTTTCATACTTAGTCGAATTTTCACCTCATTTCTTTATTTTTTCAACTCAAACACCCCATAGGCGATTTTCCAAGAAAACTTTCTTCTCCAATCCATTTGTAAGTTGATTTTCACTAAATTTCTTCAATCTTTAACATCATTTATCATGTTTTCATCTTAAAATCAACGTTTTTCATGGGTGAAAATGGAAATTTTGGGTAGAACCCAGGTTTTCTTAAAATTGGGGATTTGGACCTGAATATGAGGTCTAATTTCAAAACAAATCATAGATATGAACTCGTGGGGAAATGGGTAATCGGGTTTTGGTTCGAACCTCAGGTTTTGACCACATGGGCCCGGGGGCATTTTGAGAAATTTTAAGTAAAACTTTGGGAAATTCATTTTCATGCATTCAAGTTGATTCAATTAGCATTTGTTGACACATTCAAGTAATTTGTGACTAGATTCGAGCGATTTTGTGGTGAATTCGAGGGGTAAAGCTATACTAGAGGCTTGAGTGGATTTTTGGAGTATTTGAGGTAAGTGTTTGATCTAACTTTGGCTTGAGGGAATAGGATTAGAGTATTATTTATTGTTAATTGCTAAATGATCGAGTACGGTGTATATGCATGGTGACGAGTATCTATACACCGGTGTCTAGTATGACTGTGGGTCTTTGTTGGTACTTGTTTTGGTGTACTTTGGGAATCTTCCAAGCTAATTAATGATTTTCTACATAATTTGAAAAGTTTAAGGATTAATTATGAATTTTGAATTTCTTTGGAGCGTTGGCTCAAATGATAAAATACTATCGAGTAAGAAATGAAAGAATTGGAAAGAGATGTGATTATCTCCCTTGTCGGGATGTGTAAGTGATTGTTATTGCTCCCTTGCCGGGATTTGAATGTTTAATTGTGTTTTTCTCTTGCCGGGCCATTTCTTGTTATTATTTGTTTCCCTATCCCGTTTGGTTGTGATTGCTGTTTGGGTGAGGAAGAGTGATTATGCACGAAGGGTCATTCCCTGCCATTGTTGATTATATTCGCACGAAGGGACATTCCGTGCTATTGTTGATTATATTATGCACGAAGAGTCATTCCGTGCCATTGTTTGATTATATTCGCACGAAAGGACATTCCGTGCTATTGATGATTATATTATACACGAAGGGTCATTCCGTGCCATTGTTGTGAGAGTTATGTGAGGAAAAGCACGAAGGGTGATGCCGTGCATTTTACTTGATTGCTTTGGGTGAGGATAAGAGTAAAAGCACGAAGGTTGATGCCATGCAACTGTTGGATTTCTTGACTCTGTTAATTATTGTTGCACCCTATTTCTTATTTAAGTTGATGACTTTTATATCCATATTGTACTCCTCCATAGCATGTTTCCCTCTCTTTTAACTGTTTAGTCTTGGTATTCTTTCCTTTATTGCACATATATATATATATATAGAGTTGTACAGGTTGATTTGGTAATCCTGTCTAGCCTCATCACTACTTCGCCGGGGTTAGGCCAGGCACTTACCAGCCCATGGGTTCGGTTCTGCTGATGCTACACTTCTGTGCTTTTTGCACAGATCACAGTACTGGACCAGCTTTTGGACCACAACAGTAGCACGTTGAGTTGGAGCTGACTTCAGTCCAGGGACTACGAGGTAGCCTAGCTTGCGTTCACAAGCCGGAGTCCCTTTCTATATTTTCTATTTGTTTTCATTGTACCGAGACAGACACGATGTATTTTTTCTATCCAGACTTGTTTGTGGCATTCATTAGCAGTCTGTGAGATAGCGACTCCAATTCTTGGGTAGTGAAATGTTTAACTTCCGCATTGTTAGTTTCCAGTTAGCATATGTTTAAAAGACTTCCGCATTTAATTAAAACTTATTATTTCATTATTGTCGTGTTGTCATCCGAAGATGTTTAAATGCTTGGCTTGCCTAGCTTCGACAGTAGGTGCCATCATGACTCCCGATGGTGGGAAATCCGGGTCGTGAGAAGTTGGTATCAGTGCTCTAGGTTGCATAGGTCTCGCTACTCACGGACAAACTTGGTAGAGTCTGAGGGATCGGTGTAGAGACGTCTGTATTTATCCCCCAGAGGATACGGAGTTAGGAAAAGTTTCACTTTTGTTCTTTCTTGTCGTGCAATTCTGTTTCATAAATATTGATTGTCTTTCTACTCTGTTCTTTCGCAGATGGCGAGAACACGTGCTTCCTCTTCTACCGCGCAGCAGCTCGAGCCCCCAGCAGCAGCTCCTGCGAGGGGCAGAGGCCGAGGCAGGGGAGAGATCAGCCCGCGGCAGCAGTCCCAGAAGTGGAGCCTCATATTGACTATGATGAGGAGGTTCCATCCCCAGCAGCTCCAGTGGGCACAGCTCAGGTCCCAGGACGGGTCATGGTCACCCCAGATCTTCAGGATGCTCTAGTCAGATTGGCAGGCTTTATGGAGAGTGTCACCAGAGCGGGTTTGCTACCAGTAGCACCAGCCACTTCTCAGGCTGGGGGAGGGGTTCAAACTCCTGCTACACGTACTCCAGAGCAGGTAGCTCCCCAGGCTCATGTCTAGTGTTTCAGCCAGTTGTCGCAGATCAGCCAGGTATTACAGCTCAGGCTGGTGATGGAGCGGCTATGTCATCGGATGCTTTGTGGAGACTCGATCGGTTCTCCAAGCTCTTCACCACCACTTTCAGTGGTGCTTCATCTGAGGATCCACAGGATTTTTTATTCAGCTGTCATGCGATCCTTAGGACCATGGGTGTAGTGAAGACCAATGGGGTTGATCTTGCCACCTACCAGATTGCAGGATCCGCCAAGACCTGGTGGAGGGATTTTTGCCTATCTAGACCAGTAGGGTCTCCAGCTTTGACATGGGATCAGTTCGTGGAGTTGTTATTGGAGAAGTTTCTCGTAGTCACTCAGCAGGAGGCACTTCGCAGGCAGTTTGAGCACCTCCAGCAGGGCTCCATGACAGTTACACAGTATGAGACTTGATTTTTTGACTTGGCATGCCATGCTATTTTGATACTCCCTACAGAGCGGGAGAGGTTCCGGAGATTTATTGATGGACTGATTCAGCTGATCCATCTCCATATGGCTGTGGGAGTTGGTAGTGATATTTCCTTTCAGGAGGCGGACAATGCAGCGCGCAGAGTTGAGATAGCCCTCTCACGAGGAGGTGGTCAAATGTCGGATAAGAGGCCTCGTCATTCTGGTAGGTTCAGTGGTACCTCGTCTGGAGGTAGGGATTCCTATGGTAGAGGTCACTCACCGAGGCACTTTCAGTCAGCGCTCCAGGTTTCTCATGGTACTCCAGGCAACGGCGGTTCTTAGCAATACTATTCAGATCAGCAGCCTATCAGTGCACCCCTACTTCAGAGCTTCAGGGGAGGACATTCAGGTTAACATGGCCAGCAGTCGTAGCAGCCGAGGTCTTGTTATGGTTGCGGTGACCCCGATCACATTGTCAGGTTTTGCCCTCGAGCCTTGGGCAGCTCTCAGCAGCAGGATCCTCGCCCCATAATTCAGGCAGCAAGTAATCCACAGCCCGCCCAGCCAGCTAGAGGCGGGGGTATGGATCATAAAGGTAGAGGTAGAGACCGTAGAGGTGGAGCTCGGACCGGCAGAGGTGGAGGTCAGCCAGTAGCCGATCGTCCTAGAGACATGGTTCAGGGAGGTGGGGCCCAGCCCCTGGTGTTATACTTTGCCAGCCAGGCCAGAGGCTGAGTCCTCAGATGCTGTTATTACAGGTACTATTCTGGTATGTGATAGGGATGCTTCAATGCTATTTGACCATGGGTCTATGTATTCATATGTGTCGTCTTATTTTGCACCCTACATAGCTATTCCTAGTGATGCTTTGGGTATCCTTGTTTATATATCTACACCAGTGGGTGATTCCATAGTGGTCGACCAAGTCCATCGTTCATGTGTGGTTGTGTTTGAGGGTCTTGAGACCCATGTAGATTTATTGCTTTTAGACATGGTGGATTTCGATGCTATATTGGGGATAGATTGGTTGTACCCGTATCATGCCATCTTGGATTGTCATGCCAAGACTGTGGCCTTGGCTTTGCTAGATTTGCCCCGATTGGAGTGGAGAAGGACCCCAAGATATGCCACCTACAGTGTTATTTCATATGTTAAGGCTCGACGTATGGTCGAGAAGGGGTGTTTAGCTTATTTGGCATATGTTCGTGATTCCAGGGCAAAGGCTCCCTATATTGACTCTTTTCCAATTGTTCGGAAGTTTCCAGAGGTTTTTCCTTCAGACCTGCCGGGTATGCCACCCGACAGGGATATTGATTTCAGCATTAATCTTGCCCCAGGCACGCAACCCATTTTTATTCTGCCGTATCGCATGGCCCCGCCAGAGCTGAAGGAGTTAAAGGACTAGTTGCAAGACTTGCTAGAGAAGGGTTTTATCAGGCCTAGTGTTTCTCCTTGGGGTGCGCCGGTACTATTTGTGAAGAAAAAGGATGGGTCGATGAGGATGTGCATTGATTACCGGTAATTGAACAAGGTGATGATAAAGAACAAGTATCCACTACCGAGGATTGATGATTTGTTTGACCAACTTTAGGGTGCGAAGGTGTTTTCAAAGATAGATTTGAGATCTAGCTAACATCAGCTGAGGATTAGGGCGTCTGATGTCCCTAAGACAGCATTTCGCACTCGGTATGGGCATTATAAGTTTTTGGTCATGTCATTCGGGTTGACCAATGCCCCAGCAGCATTTATGGAGTTGATGAACCGAGTATTCAGGCCTTATCTAGACTTATTCGTGATAGTCTTTATTGATGATATTCTGGTGTACTCCGGCAGCCAGGAGGAGTACGAGCAACACCTTAGAGTGGTTCTTCAGACTCTGAAGGATAGTCAGTTGTATGCTAAGTTCTCGAAGTGCGAGTTCTGGTTGAGTTCGGTTACATTTCTGGGTCATGTTGTATCAGCAGATGGTATTCAGGTAGACCCGAAGAAGATTGAGGCAGTCAAGAATTGGCCTCGACCAGCTTCAGCGACTGAGATTCGGAGTTTCTTAGGGTTAGCAGGTTGTTACCGCTGATTTGTGGAGGGGTTTTCATCTATTGCAGCTCCGATGTCCAGATTGACCCAGAAGGGTGCCCAGTTCAGGTGGTCAGACGAATGTGAGGAGAGCTTTCATGAACCTAAAGACAGCTCTGACTACGGCACCGATATAGGTCTTTCCCACATGTTCAGGGCCTTATACAGTTTATTGTGAAGCTTCCCATATTGGGCTTGGTGCAGTATTGATGCAGGATGGCAGAGTTATAGCTTATGCTTCAAGGCAATTGAAGATCCACGAGAAGAATTATCCGGTCCATGATTTAGAGTTGGCAGCCATTGTTCATGCTTTGAAGATTTGGAGACATTATCTCTATGGTGTGACGTGTGAGGTGTACACGGATCACAAGAGTCTTCAGTACTTGTTCAAGCAAAAGGAGTTGAATTTAAGGCAGAGGAGGTGGTTGGAGTTGTTGAAAGATTATGATGTTACTATTTTGTACCACCCAGGGAGAGCCAATGTCGTGGCCGATGCATTGAGTAGGAAGTCCGCCAACATGGGTAGTCTTGCTTATGTTCCGGTCAGCCAGAGACCGCTTGCTTTGGATATTCAGGCTTTGGCCAATCGGCAGGTGAGGTTGGATATTTCTGAGCCTAGCCGAGCGTTAGCTTGCACGGTCGCTCGTTCTTCATTCTTGGAGCATATCCATGATCGGCAGTTTGATGATCCCCATTTTTGTGTCCTAAGAGACATGGTGCAGTGTGGAGGTGCTACGAAGGTGACTTTAGGTGATGATGGTGTTTTGATGTTGTAGGGGCGAGTTTGTGTGCCCAATGTCGATGGGATTCGGGAGTTGATCTTAGCGGAGGCCCATAGTTCATGGTATTCTATTCACCCGGGCGCCGTGAAGATGTATTAGGACTTGCGGCAGCATTATTGGTGGCATAGGATGAAGAAAGATATTGTTGCATATGTGGCTCGATGTTTGAACTGTCAGCAGGTCAAGTATGAGCATCAGAGGCCTGGTGGTTTGTTTTAGCGGATTGAGCTTCCTGAGTGGAAGTGGGAGAGGATTACCATGGATTTCATTACCGGACTTCCGATTACTTGGAAGAAGTTTGATGCTATTTGGGTCATTGTTGATAGGCTGACCAAGTCAGCACATTTCATTCCTGTTGCAACCATTTATTCATCAGAGAGGTTAGCTGAGATCTACATCCGGGAGATTGTTCACCTTCATAGGGTGCCGATATCTATCATTTTGGACTGAGGTACACAGTTTACCTCGCGCTTTTGGAGAGCAGTTCAACAGGATTTAGGCACCTAGGTTCAGTTGAGCACAGCGTTCCATCCTCAGATGGACGGCCAGTCCGAGAGGACTATTCAGATATTGAAGGATATGCTTCAAGCCTGTGTCATTGATTTTGGAGGCTCTTGGGACCAGTTTTTGCCTTTAGCAGAGTTCGCCTACAACAACAGCTACCAGTCTAGCATTTAGATGGCTCCATATGAGGCGTTGTATGGAAGGCGATATCGATCTCCAGTCGGATGGTTTGAGCCGGGAGAGGATCGGTTATTGGGTACAAATTTAGTCCAGGAGGCCTTGGATAAGGTCAAGATCATTTAGGACAGGCTTCGTTCGGCTCAGTCGCGGCAAAAGAGTTATGCAGATCGGAAGGTTCGAGATGTAGCTTTCATGGTTGGTGAGCGAGTATTGCTCCGTATATTGCCTATGGAGGGCGTGATGAGATTTGGGAAGAAGGGCAAGCTTAGACCTAGGTTTATTGGCCGATTTGTGATTCTTGATCGTGTGGGAGGGTGGCTTACAGACTTGCCTTGCCACCCAGCTTGTCAGCTGTGCATCCAGTGTTTCATGTGTCTATGCTTCAGAGGTATCACGGCGATCCTACCCACGTGTTAGATTTCAACACTGTCCAGTTGGACAAGGATCTGTCCTACGAGGAGGAGCCGGTAGCTATTCTGGACCGGCAGGGTAATGGCTCCGCATATCAGCCTCCTGAGGCATCGACCTGGTAGTCTGAGTCTGATATGCGGAGCCGTTACCCTCATCTATTTCCTAACTCAGATACTCCTTTCTTTTGTCCGTACGAGGACGAACGGTTGTTTTAGAGGTGGAGGATGTGACGACCCAAAGGGTCATCACCTGTTTCCTCATTCTTTCCGTTCTTTCGAGGCCTTTAAAACCTCACTTTTATTTGCCTCGACTTGCGTGTGCAATCCGGGCATGTAGCCGTAAGGCTTAAATATGAATTCTGTGTGAAAAATGTTGAATTTTGATATTAATATGGCTAAAGTTGACTTCGGCCAACATTTTTGGTAAACGGACCTGGACCCGTGATTTGACGGTCCCGAAGGGTTCGTAGGAAAATATGGGACTTGGGCGTATGCCCGGAATCGAATTCCGAGGTCCCAGGCCCGAGGAATGAATTTTTCCATGAAATTGTTTTCTGAAAATGTTTAAGGAAAATGAAAATGAAATTTGATCAAAAAGTGATGGTATCGGGCTCGTATTTTGGTTCCGACACCCGGTACAAGTCTTAAATATCTGTTAAGTGCTTTCTGTAAAGTTTGGTTTAAGAAGGACGTCGTATGACATGTTTCGGACTATAAGTTCCAAATTTGAAAGTTTATGAAACTTAGAAAAATATCATGTGATTTGAGGCTTGATTCATTGATGTTTATGTTATTTTGGCAATTTGATCGCGCGAGTAATTCCGTAGGATGTTTTTGAGGTTGTGTGTATATTTGGTTTGGAGCCCCGAGGGCTCAGATGAGTTTTGGATAGGTGTCGGATTGCATTTCTCATTTTTGGAAAAATCTGGTATTCTGCTTCTGTGATCTTCGCAATTGCGAAGTGGAGGCTAGCAATTGCGACATCAGAGACCTGCATTTTTCATACTTAGTCGAATTTTCACCTCATTTCTTCATTTTTTCAACTCAAACACCCCGTAGGCGGTTTTCCAGAAAACTTTCTTCTCCAATTCATTTGTAAGTTGATTTTCACTTAATTTCTTCAATCTTTAACATCATTTATCATGTTTTCATTTTTTCATGGGTGAAAATGGGAATTTTGGGTAGAACCTAGGTTTTCTTAAAATTGGGGATTTGGACCTCAATACGAGGTCCGATTTTAAAACAAATCATAGATATGAACTCGTGGTGGAATGGGTAATCGGGTTTTGGTTCGAACCTCGGGTTTTGACCACATGGGCCGGGGGCATTTTGGGAATTCTTAAGTAAAACTTTGGGAAATTCATTTTCATGCATTCAAGTTAATTCAATTAGCATTTGTTGACACATTCAAGTAATTTGTGACTAGATTCGAGCGGTTTTGTAGTGAATTCGAGGGGTAAAGCTATACTAGAGGCTTGAGTGGATTTTTGGAGCATTTGAGGTAAGTGTTTGATCTAACTTTGGCTTGAGGGAATAGGATTAGAGTATTATTTATTGTTAATTGCTAAATGATCAAGTACGGTGTATAGGCATGGTGACGAGTATCTATACACCGGTGTCTAGTATGACCGTGGGTCTTTGTTGGTACTTGTTTTGGTGTACTTTGGGACTCTTCCAAGCTAATTAATGATTTTCTACATATTGTGAAAAGTTTGAGGATTAATTATGAATTGTGAATTTCTTTGGAGCGTTGGCTCAAACGATAAAATAGTATCGAGTAAGAAATGAAAGAATTGGAAAGAGATGTGACATTTCTTGCCGGGACATTTCTTGTTATTATTTGTTTCCCTTGCCCGTTTGGTTATGATTGCTGTTTGGGTGAGGAAAAGTGATTATGCACGAAGGGTCATTCCGTGCCATTGTTGATTATATTCGCACGAAGGGACATTCCGTGCTATTGTTGATTATATTATGCACGAAGGGTCATTCCGTGCCATTGTTTGATTATATTCGCACGAAGGGACATTCCGTGCTATTGGTGATTATATTATGCACGAAGGGTCATTTCGTGCCAGTGTTGATTATATTTCACGAAGGGTCATTCCGTGCCATTGTTGCGAGAGTTATGTGAGGAAAAGCACGAAGGGTGATGCCATGCATTTTACTTGATTGCTTTGGGTGAGGATGATAGTAAAAGCACGAAGGTTGATGCCGTGCAACTATTGGATTTCTTGACTCTGTTAACTATTGTTGCACCCTGTTTCTTATTTAAGTTGATGACTTTTATATCCGGATTGTACTCCCCCGTTACATGTTTCCCTCCCTTTTAACTGTTTACTCTTGGTATTTTTTCCTTTTATTGCACACATATATATAGAACTGTACAGGTTGATTTGGTAGTCCTGTGTAGCCTCGTCACTACTTCGCCGGGGTTAGGCCAGGCACTTACCAGCACATGCGGTCGGTTGTGCTGATGCTACACTTCTGTGCTTTTTGCATAGATCACGGTACTGGAGTAGCTTTTGGACCACAACAGTAGCACATTGAGTGGGAGCTGGCTTCATTCTAGGGACTGCGAGGTAGCCTAGCTGGCGTTCGCAGGCCGGAGTCCCTTTCCATATTTTCGGTTTGTTTTCATTGTACCGAGACAAATACGATGTATTTTTTCTATTTAGACTTGTTTGTAGCATTCATTAGCTGTCTGAGAGATAGCGACTCGAGTTCTTGGTTAGTGAAATATTTAACTTCCGCATTGTTGGTTTCCAGTAGCTTATGTTTAAAAGACTTCAGCATTTAATTAAAACTTGTTATTTCATTATTGTCGTGTTGTTATCCGAAGATGTTTAAATGCTTGGCTTGCCTAGCTCCGACAGTAGGCGCCATCACGACTCCCGATGGTGGGAAATTCGGGTCGTGACACATAGAGTTTTTGCCTGGACTGAGCCGAACGAAGCCTATCCTGAATGTTCCTGACCTTGTCCAAGGCCTCCTGAACCAAATCCGTACCCAACAACCGAGCCTCTCCCGGCTCAAAACACCTAACCGGAGACCGACTCCACCTACCATATAAAGCCTCATACGAAGCCATCTGGATGCTCGAGTGGTAGTTGTTGCTGTAGGCAAACTCTGCTAAAGGCAAGAACTGATCCCACGAACCTCAAAAGTTAATAACACAAGCTCAGAGCATATCCTCTAAAATATAAATAGTCTGCTCGGACTGACCGTCCGTCTGGGGATGAAATGCTATGCTCAACTCAACCCGTGTGCCCAACTCTCACTGAAATGCCCTCCAGAAGCACAAGGTAAACTGCGTACCCCGATACAAAATGATAGACATGAACACACCATGAAGGTGAACAATCTCCAGAATATAGATCTCATCAAACCTCTCAGAAGAATAGGAGACTGCCATAGGAATGAAATGCACTGACTTGGTCAGCCAATCAACAATGACCTATATCGCATTGAACTTCTTCCGAGTCAGCGGAAGACCAGTAACAAAATCCATAGTGATCCCCTCCCACTTCCACTTGGGAAGCTCGATCCTATGAAACAAACCACTAGGCCTCTGATGCTCGTACTTAACCTACTGACAATTCAAATAACGAGCCACGTATGCTACGATATCCTTCTTCATTATACGCTACCAGTAATGCCGCCTCAAATCCTGATACATCTTCGTGGCGTCCGAATGAATAGAGTACCGGGAGCTATAGGCCTCCTCCAAAATCAACTCTTGGAGCCCATCCACATTAGGCACACATACTCGACCCTACAATCTCAAAAATCCATCATCATATAAGATAACATGCCTGGCACCTCCGCGCTGCACCGTGTCTCTAAGGACACACAAATGGGGATCATCATACTGCCGATCATGGATACGTTCCAATAATGAAGAATGAGTGACCGTGCAAGCTAACACACGACTGGGCTCAGAAACGTCCAATATCACGAAGTAGTTGGCTAAAGCCTGAACATCCAAAGCAAGCAACCTCTCACCGATCGGAATATAAGTAAGACTGCCCATACTGGCTGACTTCCTACTCAATGCAACGGCCACCACATTGGTCTTCCCTGGATGATATAGGATGGTGATATCATAATCCTTCAACAACTCCAACCACCTCCTCTGCCTCAAATTCAACTCCTTTTGCTTAAACAAGTACTGAAGACTCTTGTGATCCGTGAACACCTAACATGCCACGCCATACAGATAATGCCTCCAAATCTTCAATGCGTGAACTATGGCCGCCAACTCCGAATCATGATCCAGATAGTTCTTCTCATGAATCTTCAACTGCTTAAAGCGTAGGAAATAACCTTGCCATCCTGCATCAACACTGCTCCAAGCACAACACGGGAAGCATCACAATAGACTGTATAGGTCTTTGAACCTGTGGGAAAAACCAACACCGGTGTCTTAGCCAGAGCTGGCTTGAGCTTCTGAAAGCTCGCCTCACACTCCTCTGACCATCTGAACTGGGCACCCTTGTGGGTCAATCTGGCTATCGGGTTGTAATAGATGAAAACCCCTCCACGAACCGTCGATAGTAGCTTGCTAACCCCAAGAAGCTCCAAATCTCTGTAGCTGATGCTGGTCTAAGCCAGTTCTTGACTACCTCAATCTTCTTTGGGTCCACCTGAATACCCTCTACTGATATAACATGACCTAGAAATGCAACTAAACCCAACCAGAATTCACACTTCGAGAACTTAGCATATAATTGACTATCCCTCAGAGTCTGAAGAACCACTCTGAGGTGCTGCTCGTGCTCCTCCCGGCTGCTGGAATATATCAATATATCATCAATGAAAACTATCACAAATGAGTCCAAATAAGGCCTAAACACTCGGTTCATCAAGTCCATGAAATTTGCAGGGGCATTTGTCAACCCGAATGACATAACCAAGAATTCATAACGCCGATACCGAGTGCGAAAGGCTATCTTGGGGACATCGGATGCCCTAATACTCAACTGATGGTAGCTAGATCGCATGTTAATCTTGGAGAATACCCTGGCACCCTAAAGCTGGTCGAACAAATCATCAGTCCTTGGTAGTGGATACTTATTCTTGATCGTTACCTTGTTCAATTATCGATAATCAATACACATTCTGATTGACCCATCCTTCTTCTTGACAAATAACACCGGTGCACCCCAAGGTGAGACACTAGGTCTAATGAAACCCTTCTCAAGCAAATCCTACAACTGTTCCTTTAACTCTTTCAACTCCGACGGGGCCATACGATATGGCGGGATAGAAATGGGCTGAGTGCCCGGAACCAGATCAATGCAAAAGTTAGTATCCTTGTCGGGGGGCATACCCAGTAGGTCTAAAGGAAAACATCAGGAAACTTACAAACAATGGGTAGAGAATCAATAGAGGAACCTCAACACTAGAATCTCGAACATAGGCTAAATAGGCCAAACACCCCATCTGGACCATATGTCGAGACTTCACATACGATATAACACTACGGGTAGAATGAACAGGAGTCTCTCTCCACTCTAAACGAGGCATACTCGGTAAAGCTAAGGTCACAGTCTTGGAATGGCAGTCCAAGATAGCATGATAGGGTGATAACTAGTCCATCGCTAATATAATATCAAAGTCGACCATATCTAAAAGCAACAGATCTACATGAATCTCCAGATCCCTAATCACCACAACACAGGAACGATGGACTTGATCAACTAGGATAGAATCACCCACCGATGTAGACACATAAATAGGAATACCCAATGCATCACTAGGCATAACTAAATACAGGGCAAAATAGGATGACACATATGAATAGGTAGATCCCAGATTAAACAACACCGAAGAATCTCTATCACAAACCAGAACCATACCTGTAATGACCGCATCTGAAGCCTTAGGAGCATAACATCGGGGCTGGGCCCCACCACTTTGATCTACCTCTCTAGGATGGCCTGCTGTTGGCTAGCCTCCACCTCTGGCGGTCTGAGCTCCACCTTTATGACCTCTACCTCCACCTCTAGCATATCTACCCCCACCTCTAGCTGGCTGGGCGGGATGTGGAACACCTGGTGCTTGAACCATGGCACGAGAACCCTAGTGCCGAGAATTGGTCAGTGCTCGAGGGCAAAATCTAGAAATATGACCCGTGTCACCAAAAGTGTAACAAGCCCTCGACTGTTGAGTTTGTTGTCCCTGTCGACCTAAATGACCGCCACGGAAACTCTAAAGTGGCGATACACTGATAGGAGCTGGCGGTGCACTGAATGGCTAATGATCAGAATAGTGCGTGTGAGAACCACGACCACCTAAGGAACAGTGAGAAACCTGGAGGGCTGACTGGAAAGGTCTAGAAGGCTGACCCCTATCATATGAATCTTTGCCGCCAGACAAGGCACCACTGAATCAGCTTGACTGACGGGGGTCTCTTGTCTGCTCTATGACCACCCCCTGTGACAATACCATCTCAATCCTCCGGGCCACATTGGCCGCCTTCTAAAAAGATATCTCGCTCCCAGCCTAGCCATCTGGAGATGAATAGGCTGAATGAGCCATCAATAAACCATCTCACTCTCTCCTTATCAGTAGGAAGTATAAAAATGGCATGGCGAGCCAACTCAATAAACCTGGTCTCGTACTGGGTGAGAGTCATGGATCCCTGATGGAGATGCTTGAACTACCTCCAATATGCCTCTCGCTGTGTAATAGGGAGAAACTTCTTCAGAAGTATATGCATGAACTGCTCTCAGCTCAAGGCTGGAGATGCTGCTGGTCTAGCTAAACAATAATCTCTCCACCAAGTTTTGGCAGATCCAGACAACCGGAATGTAGTGAAATCAACCCCATTGGTCTCAACAATACCCATGTTCCAAAAACCCTCGTGGCAGCTGTACAAATAATCCTGAGGATCCACGGTAGATGCACCACTGAAGGTAGTAGTTAAAAGCTTGGTGAACCTATCCAACCTCTATAAAGCATCGGCAGTCATAGCTGCCCCATAGCTGGCCTGGGCTACCACACCCGACTGAGCTGCTCGAACTGACTGAACTGCTAGAGTCTGAATTTGAGGAGCTACTTGCTCTGGAGTACGAGTAGTAGGAGTCTGGGCCTCCCCTCCAGCCTGAGAGACGGCTAGTGCTACAGGAAGCAAACCGGCTCGGGTAACACTCTCCATAAGACCCACCAATCGGACAAGAGTATCCTGAAGAACTGGGGTAGTAATAAACCCCTCTGGGACCACCGAAATTGCTGGGTTTGGGGTCGGAACCTCCTCGTCAAAGTCAACCTGAGGCTCTGCCACTGGTGATGTTGCTCGGGGCTGAGCTCTGCCCCTACCTCAGCCTCTAGCATGGCCTCGGCCTCATCCTCTTCCCCTAGTAGGAGCTTCCTGGGGCTCAGACTGTTGATCAGAAGATGAAGAAGTGCGTGTTCTCTCCATCTACGGAAGAACAGAGTAGAAATTCAATTAGTATTGAGAAACCAAACCGCACGACAAGAACGAATAAATGTGAAACTTTTGCTAACTCTGTAGCCTCTAGGGGATAAATACAGACATCTCCGTACTGATCCCTCAAACTCTACTAAGCTTGTCCGTGATTTGTGAGACCTATGCAACCTAGAGCTTTGATACCAACTTGTCACGACTAGGATTCCCCACCCTCGGGGGTCGTGATGGCGCCTATTCATGGAAGCTAGGCAAGCTATGAACCTTTGAAATCATCAACCCCTTTTTTATACTTGTTAAGAAATTAAATTAATAATGGATAAGCAATTATATAACAGCAGAAATTAAACTTTTAGCAGAAGTTTGAACTAAATATAGAAACAGTGTCTAGAAAACCAATATAAATCTCTACCCAGCACCTAGTGTCACAACAATACATGGACTGTCTAAGATTACTACAAACAAGAGTTTGAAATAAAGGACATAGTCTGTCTCGAATGCCATGTCAACAGAACATGAAACTAATAGAAGAGACGCCGGGCCTGCGGACGCCAGCAAGGCTACCTCGAAATCTCATGGACTGAAGGTCGGCTCCCTGACTACTGCTACGCACCGTAAGCTGCTCCGACACCTGGATCTGTGCAAAAGAGCACAGAGCATAGTATCATCACAACTGACCCCATGTTCTTGTATGTATATATATATATATATAGCGGAATCGAAATATAGAAATTAACCAGTCAATATGGGAGGGGAGCATGCTGTGGGGAAGATAACAACTCCAAATAAAAATAAACAAATAACAAAGAAAATAGCATAGCTAGACATAAATAAAGAACCGGAAATTAATAAGTGCATGGCATCACCCTTCGTGCTTTTACTCTCATCCTTACCAAGCAATGATATAATAATAATGTGTACGGCATCACCCTTCGTGCTTTTACTCTATTTCCTCACATATTATCAATAGAATTGACACGGAATGGTACATCGTACGGCAAGGCATCACCCTTCGTGCTTTACTCTCTTTCCTCACAATTAGAAAATAATGCACGACATCACCTTTCATGCTTTACACTCTCTCCTCACAATAAACAAACGATGTACGGCATGACCCTTCGTGCTTTAACGCTCTTCCTTACCCAAACAACAATCACAAACAAGGGCAAGGAAATAAACAAAATAATAATAGAAATCCCGGCAAGGGAACACAATTGAAACAATTAAATCCCAGCAATGGTGCAATATCAATAACCTCAACATCCCGGCAAGGGAATATAACCAATAAGCAACAATATCCCGGCAAGGGAACAATTTAAATATTGTCTCTCTTTCTTTCAATTTTATTTCATTTCTCACTTTACCACTTGATCCAATGCTCAAAGGGTTTAACCAATTCATATACGTTCACAATTGCAATATAACTTGGGCCAGTGCTCCTCGATGTTCATAGGTCACAATTTCCTTTCACAAGCTTTTCATAACACATAGGAATCATCACTAAGGCAAGAGAAAGACAACAAAATCAAGATATTCACAATTTAAAGACTCACGGTCATGCTAGACACCAACGTATAGATACTCGTCACCATACATATACGTCGTACTCAACAATTACCACATAGCATATAGGACTTAACTCCTAATACCTCAAGCTAGGGTTAGACCAAACACTTACCTCAATCATCCACGGCCAATTCAATACTCAATAACCTCCTTTCCTTTCGAATTCGGCTCCAAATCAATCAAACCTATACATAAACGACTTCACAACATCAATACATGCTAAACAAATCGAATCCAATGCCTAATTATAGCTTTCCAAGCAGTCTTCCCAAAATCCCAAAATTTAACCCCGGGCCCGCTTGGTCAAAACACAATGTTCGGACCAAAATCATATCACCCATTAACCCACGAGGCTGAATATATAATTTTTTTTCAAATTCGACCCCAAAACAAGGTCTAAATCAAGAAAAATCAAAAAGCCCTAACTCTACCCAAATCCCCAATTTCTACCCTTAATTACATGTTTTAGGCCTAGGATTTCAATAGATGATGATAGAAAATGAAGAAAACAAGTTAAACAATGTTTACCCAAGAAACTTTGATGAAGAAATGCTCAAAAGTCACCCTGGAACCTCAGAGAAGAAAGAGTTCGTGAAGTGTTATGAAAATCCCGTCACTGGTTCTGTTTTTGGGTTTTAAAAATAGCTGGGCAAAACTACTCATCGCATTCGCGATACGATGGTCGGGTTTGCGATGAGTAGAACTCAACAGACCATCGCGATCGCGTGAAGAATATCGCAAACATGCAGAGTAAAAAGGTTGTGGCCCAGAAATTGCTCTATGCGAACGCGTGGGCCATCACGCGAACGTGATGAAGGAATCCTGCAAAGGTACGCGATCGTGAGTGTATGCATGCGAACGCGAAGAGGAAAAGAAGGCTAAGCCCCCAGGGTCAAATAACCCTACGCGAACGTGAGGCCACGGATGCGAACGCGATGAAAGTAAAATTAGAGTTTTGCGAACACGGAAGATGCATCGCGAATGAGAAGAAGAAATACAGTCTGCAGCAGCTGAAGCAAAATCTGCTATTTTCATAAGTCCAAAACTACTCCGAAACACATCCGAGACCCTCCCGAGCCCTCGGGGCTCCTAACCAAACACATGCACTAACTCAAAAACATCCTATAAACTTATCTGTACGATAAAATTGCCTAAATAACCTCAAAAACAAGGAATTAAACCTCAAAATCATGAATTTCCCAAAACTTCATCAAGTTTCAATTTTTAGAACTTTAAGTCTGAAACATGTCAAACGACGTTCGATTTTGACCAAACTTTACAGGAAGGACTTAAAACATATATAAGACCTGTACGAGCGTCGGAACCAAAGTACGAGCCCGATACCAACACGTTCTAATCAAATATCATTTCTATTTTCTTTGAAAATTTTAGGAAAACAATTTCTTTTAAAAATTCATTTCTCGGGCTCGGGACGTCACAATTCGGTTCCTGGCATTAGCTCGAGTCCTATATTTTCCTTCGAACCCTCCGAGATCGTCAAATTATGGGTTCGGGTCCGTTTACCCAAAAAGTTGACAAAAGAAAAATTTATTCATTTTAATATCAAAACTTAGCATTTTCATAAAATTCCATATTTAAGCTTTCAGGCTGCGTGCCTGGACTGCGCACATAAATGAAGGCAACTCTAAATGAGGTTTTCAAGGCCTCAAAAGCACATAATTATTAAAAAAACAAGTGATGACCCTTTGGGTCGTCAAATAAAGAGTACCCAAGGAAAAGTCATATTGGACTTTTAGGATATTAATTGGACTTTTAGTTAACTAAAAACAGATTAGGATATGAATTAACTAAATTAATTTGTTCTTGTTTTATTTGTATAGATGAAACATCGTACTTGGATATACAATAGGAATTATCCTAATCGACAGGGATTGCGGGAGAATTTTGTAGATGGGGTGGATGAGTTTATTAGAGATGCAATGTCACTTCCACCATACCTAACTGAAGGAGTAATTAGGTTCCCTTGTGTTAGGTGCGACTGTATGAAGTTTGAAAAATAAAAACGTTAAGCATCATCATTATAGGAATGTGTTTATAGAAAATTACTTTGTGTGAACTAACTATGGAGAGATAGATGGTAGCCATGCAATATATCATAACATAGTTTTGGGTGAAAGTAGTGGGTCGGTGGAGAATACAAATCGTGATTCTAGAATTCATGATATAATTGCGGATGCTTTTGAGATTCTCTTAGGGGGTGAGCTCAATGAAAATGTTGGATAAACTCCCAATGATGACGCAAAACATTTTGATGCACAGTTAGAGGAAGCTAGTAATCCACTATGTAAAGGAAGTTCGCACTTTAAGTTGTCTGTTGCAGTTAGATTACTAAGTATCAAATCTGCTTGGAATATTTCTCAAGGAGCAATGGACTCTTTCATTGACCTTATGCGTGAAATATTTGACCCTGATATCGTATTACCTGGTGATTTCTATAAGGCAAAGACATTAATTTCTAAGTTAGGACTTTCGTCAATGAGAATTGATTGTTGTAAAGATGGTTGCATGTTATATTATAAAGATGATGCAGCTTCGGACAGTTGTAAATTTTGCGAAAAACCTCATTTTAAGAGGCTTTCCAGCAGGAATATGGTCGCTATCAAGTCGATGCATTATTTAACTCTTATACCTAGGTTAATGAGTGTGATGACCCGGCCAGTCGTCTCATGAGTTACCACTCTGATTCCCTTATTTCTGCTTCTTTATGCTTTATTATCTGTGTTTTGTGGTATCGGGTTGGTCGGATCGAGTACGGAATGATTTTGGTAAGGTTTGAGACACTTAGTCTCTTTTAAGAAGTTTTAAGTCGGAAAAGTCAACCGAATATTGACATATATGTTAGAGGGCTCAGATGTGAGTTATGATGGTTAGGTTAGCTTCGAGAAGTGATTTGTGACATATGAGTGTGATCGGAATGGGTTTCGGAGGTTTAGAGTAGAATTAGGCTTGAATTGGCAAAGTTGATATTTTGGAAATTTCTGGTTGGTAGGCGAGATTTTGATACATGGGTCAGAACACAATTTCGAGAGTTACAATAGCTTCGTCGTATCATTTGGGATGTGTGTGCAAAATTTCAGGTAATTCAGACGTGGTATGGTAGGGTTTTTGATCAAAAGCATATTTCGGAATATTTTAGAAACTTAGGCTTGAATCTGTTGTGTTTTGAGTGATTTGATGTTGTTTGAGGTGTTCTGGTGATTGGAACAAGTATGAATAAGGTTTTAGGGTGTGTTGGTGTCTTTGGTTGAGGTCCCGGGGGCCTCGGGTGAGTTTTGGATGGTCAATCAGACCATTTTGGAGTTTGGAAAATTGCAGAAAATGCTGGTGCAGTGTTGCAGAGATTTATCTCTTCGTGTTCGCGAGAGGAGCCTCGCGTTCGCGAAGAAGGAATTGAGGAAGGCCATATTTAAGCCTTCGAGTTCATGAGAGGTGCTTTGCATTCGCGGAGGGTTGGAAGGTTTTGAATCGCGTTCACGAGAGGGTACTCGCGATCGCGATCGCGTAGAGTAATTTGGGATCGAGGCCTTTTTGTTCATCGTGTTCGTGTAAGGGGCTCGTGTTCGTGAAGGTGTTGAAGGAAGAAGCATCGCGTTCGCGATGGGTGTGTCACGTTCGTGAAGAGGAAAAATTGGTCAACGCGAATTTGTGCTCGCGATAGCGAGATGTTGACCGCATTCGCGACCTGGGCAGAATTTTTTAAGTCATTTCACCCGCGAGTTTGGGTCTACTTTCACCCATAGTTGATCATTTTGATAGCTACTTGGTGGAGAATAAAGAGGGATTCAAGGGGACTCAATTGGAGGTAATATTTTTTAACTCAAAACTCGTTTCTATTGTGGAATCTACGTAGAAAATCATGGAACTTAAGCTAAAAATGGAAGAACTAGGGCTTGGAATTTAGGATTTTGATTTGGGGATTTGGAGGACCATTTGGGCTCGGATATGAGAACTTTTGATATGTATGATCTCGTGGGGAGACGAGGAACCCATTGATGAGAAAATTTCTCAGTTTCGATAAGTGGGCCCAGGGCTAGGGTTTTGCTAATTTTGGGATTTTTGGTATTTTTCAATTACTTTCACTTGGGCTTTGTTCCCTTAGCATATTATGACGTATTCGTTCTAATTTTGGATAGATTCAACGCATGTGGAGGCCGATTCTAGGGGCAAAGGCGTCGCGAGCTAGAGATTTAGCGGGTTCGAGGTGAGTAATGATTGTAAATGATGTTCTAAGGGTTTGAAACCCCGAATTGCACATCGTAGTGCTATGTTGAGGTGACTTACATGCTAGATAGTGAGCGTGGGTAGAGCAGCATTGGGGATTGTGACTTAGTCTATCGCTATAGATGATTTTACACGTGTTTGATTGAAAACTATTTGGTACCATCATTGTTTGGGCTGAATGACATATTTTGGTCGAGTGGCAACTATGTGAACCCTTCGGGGCTTGTTATTGATATTTCCTCACTGTTCTGACTTTATACTTGAACTCAGTCATGTTAATTTCCACTATTTTCAAAACTCAGCCAAGTTTACATTGCTTTGGCACATGAAATGATATTTCAAACAATATTTTGGGCTGAGTATCATGTTTCACTCTTGCCGAGTGGCTTATGTGATTTTTGACTGAGTAAGGCCGAGCGCCTAGTTGTGAGGAAAAATTGATAATGATTTTAGGCTGAGGGTTTGAGATATATACACCACGAGATGGCTTGTTGATATTGTTTATGAGGCCGAGGGCTTGAGATATATACGCCATGAGGTGGTTTTATTGATATGAGGCCGAGTGCCTATAGTTGATGCCACAAGGTGGCTTGATATTGCGGTTGGGCCGTACAGGGACCCTCCCCGAGTCTACACATCCCTAGTGAGAGCGGGTACCAATTGTGATGTGAGATATAGCCCTAGGGGCTGGTACTCTTCTCAGATTGTGCCCAAGGGGCAAAACTTCTGTGTGTTTACTTTGTCTTAATTTCCTGTCATTACTTGTTGATTCTATATTTGTGCCTGAGGGAAAAACTTTATGTGTTTATCTTCTTAATGGCCTGGCATTACCTGTTGATTGAGTGTTTGTGGCCGAGGGGATGATTTTTGTGCTTATCTGCACTCATTGGTTTGCATTCATTTGCATAACTATTGAAAAGTCATTTTTTTAAAAAGAAGTTTGAACCGAGCGAAGATGTTTTTAAGAGATTTCATAGCTTCATTGCTTTTTAAATGGTTTTATACTGCTTCTATACAACATGTTGATATGCTTTACGCGATTTCTTGCCGCTTAGTTGTTATTTACCTTTATTACTCACTGAGTTGGAGTACTCACTTTACTTCCTGCACATTATGTGCAGATTCAGGTATTTCTGAACCTGGTAGCGGGTATTGGCTGATCAGAGGTAGAGTTATCGGAGTTTAGCCAGGTGGCTGCCAGCGTCCGCAACACTTCTTTACTCCCCCTTTATTAAATTTATCTGTACCCAGTACATTCAAACTTGTCAGTTGTAGTTGGACCCTAGTAGATGCTCGTGACTTGTGACACCCTGGTTTGGGCGGTATTTGGGTTGTACTTCCATATTGTTATGATATTATTTGCTGTTTAAAATTATTAAATCATGTTCTAGCCTATTTTATTTTTGTTTAGCTGTTTAACTTCAAATTGGCAATGAGTCGGCTAGCCTTGTCTTCACGAGAGGCACCATCATGACTGTGTCTGGGTTTAGGGCAGTGACAAGTTGGTATTAGAGCCTAGGTTACATAGGTCTCACGAGTCATGAGCAGGTTTAGTTGAGTCTCGCGGATCGGTATGGAGAGGTCTGTATTTATCCTCGAGAGGCTACAGAACCTTTAGGAAAATCTTCATATTATTGGAAATTCTTATCCTGTGTTGTTGATTCAACTAGAAAAGTAACTCTTTGAACTCCTTCCACGTGTTCGTGTGTGTGCATGGGTGCCAATATCAGATGTGCCTCGATGGCTTGTGATTCCTTGATCGAGGGGCGAGATGTGATCTCTGTGAGTTTGATATTAGGCCAGTCTGGAGGACTTGAGGCTGAATCATTGCCTATGGCTTGAGCAATAAGGTGCTGATTGTGTGAGCAAGTGTTTTTGAATTTATATGCTTGGTATTTTCCCTATTAGTGGAAGTGACAGCTTGATGGATTTGTAATGAGAATGTTAGTATTTCGAGATATATTCATATGAATTGGAAGGAACGAGAAAGGTCTACTGCAGGATAGAAGAAATATTAGGTGATTGATTTCTGTCTTGATTCGAGTTATAGCCCTGAGTTATAGGCATGTGAAGAATCTTTTTATGTCCCATAGTTAGGAGTGGAGTAAATTTCATGTTGTGGAATGAGTTTAGACGAAGGAAGACTAAGTTACTGTGTAATGTATATGACGGTGGAAGGTATATTAGTTTGAGGCGAAGCAGATGGGTTATCTCCTATGGAGTGTTTAGAAGTTGTGTGGTCCTTATGTTGTCTGTTAGAAGATCTCATTTACAAGTGAAATATACATGCAAAAATCTATATTTTGGGTCGCTCAAGAGAGTGGATTAAGCTGCTACGAGGGTGAATGTGAGAATTGTAGAAGATATAATGTACAAGATGGTGTGTCTTCCACGAGCTTATGAATGACTGAGTTAATCTCACTATGGTATTACGCCAGCAATAAGGTATGCACATTATGAGTTATCGTGAGTATTTTGATCTATGGCTTCGAGCCAAATGGGGTAGTTTGCTATTGATTTGTTGATTGCACGATTATGTGCTATGGTGGTTCAGGTTTGAGGCGTGCTTGTGAATCAGTTATGGGTTACGGAGATTGAGACCGAGGGTGTCTCGAGTAAAGGAAAATTTTAACAAAGGTTATGTCATGCTTTATAGGTGTATGAAAATCACAAAATGTCTTGAATTGTTGATTAGTATTGGATGCTCGATGCATAGATCAGGAAGTGGCTTGGTTATTCTAGGATGAGGTTACATTCTATGGTATCAGACTGCTATTGAGGCACCAGTGGTTCTGTTCGTTTGATCGGGCTAATTGCAGTTTGGATAGAGTGAATGATTGTCAAGATTGGTTCTAATGTGTTCAAAGTTCTACATGGAACAATTGGATATTTTAAAGTTGTATATATGGTTAGAAACTGAGTTTTTATTGGAAGATGTCAAGACTGGTGGTTCTTTCAATGTTAATTGTGGGATTATATGTATCAGTATCAGAAAGGTAAAGGTAAGGGATTTAGATTTGCAGGAAATCTCTTCAGAGTAATGCATTTTTTAGCGTGGTGCTCGTGGGAATATGTGAAAAAGTATTCAGCAACTTATGAGCCTCAGACGGTGTGGCTTTATGCTTGGGTCTCGTGTAGGAGGTTTAGGTTGAGGAAATGTGATGTTATATCAAGAAAGAGTGCCAAGTGAAGGTAAATTAGAAGGGAGCTCGGATAGATGGGATAGCTTGGTAGTAGGCCATATCAGTATGGTAAGGATATGATCAGTTCCTTGGGTGTTTTCAAGGTAATGAGTTTATACAGGTGTTTTGCGACAATGCTCTGGGGTCTTAACGGCCTGCGTAGCCTTGTTGAGTCAGAAGGAATCAGTCCTGGCGATTTAATTTTTGCAAGTAGAATACGAAAAGTTCTTGATAGTGTGGTATATGCAATATGTTGTGGAGGATTGAGTTGCGTGTGTAATGTTATGGTTCAGTTCATAGCGAAAGCTCATAAAATTATTAGGCACCACGGGCAGTTTCAGATAAATTACAGAAATAAGCTTCAGATGATTAGGGGAATGATCTTCAGATGATTAAGGAAATGGTATTGCTAATTGGGGTGATTTTACGAGAGTATATATTGCAAAAAGGCAATGGGATTAGGTTGATGGTACACCGGTAGTATTGCGACACTTTCTTATTAGATTGACTGATGATATTCGAGTTTGCTTGATGGCACAAGGGAATTTTAGAATATATTTCATGTAATGATTGGGTATTTGAGGTGTGGTATGCATTCGGGCGGCGAAATTGGGATCAGGTATGATGATTTATGTGCTATATGGAGTTGGAGACTGGGAGTTCTCATGTTCAGGCTATGTTATGGTTGTGGGTCGCGTGTATCGGCACTGTCTAGTGACCATTGGGGTCTGGAGACCAGAGTAGATCTTTTATGCTTAGTATGTTAGATTTGGGAGTGATATTGGGTTTAAACTGGTTGTCTTCGTATTGTGTCATTCTGGACTATTGCACCGAGGTAGCACTGTTGGCCACGCCGGGACTACCACAGATTGAGTGGCAAGGTGCGACACATTATGTCCTAGTAGAGTGGTTTTATATTTAGAAGACCCAGTAGACGACTGGGAAGGATTGTATTTCTTATTTGGGCTTTCGTGATGAATGTCAGTACAGAGGCTTCTACCATTGATTCAGTTTTGGTGGTGAGGGATTATTTTCTGGTGTGTTTCTTGTGTCCGGGCAAGTCGCCGGGCAAGGTTGTTTATTTCAGTACTGATTCAATGCCAGGCACCGTATTGTATAGCACCGGCGGAGTTATAGAGTGTAAGGAGCAGCTTTAGGTTTCCTTGATAAGGAGTTCATTGGCAAGCCGATGTGGATGCATGTTCTAGCTTAAGCCCGCTTGGTTGGCCCCGAATTGTATTGTTGAGGGATATGTTGATTCGCTCGTTAATGAGCTTATTAGAGATCTGGGGAGATCTATTAATTACCTTTCAGTGTTGCAAGATGTTATGATTTATTAGTTATGGGTACACATGGTGCGGTTCATTTGGGGTCTCATAGTGGAAGTCGAGTAGGAAAAGTAATTGGGTGTTGCTCGGTGAATAGTGTATCAGTTATGTCCCATCGAGTTTTGCATGGTATATGTTATTTATTTCACCGTGGGTGTAATGGTTTTCTTTGGTTCAAGATATCAAATTGTGCGTGATTGTCAATTTCGAGCATATTAACTTGAGGTGTTTTATGTAGATCAGTGTTTGGATAGGATCTCGCATTTGCAGTGAAGCTATGTAGAGATATGACCTTGCGAGATAGATTTGTGTGTTCTATTTCTATAATGTGAGACGGGTTCTTAGCCTTGTGTTGTGGTGGTACTGGAGAGTTTGAGGTACAACTCTTTCATTTGAGTAATTTTCATGATTTGAGTATGTTTGGACTATTGCTTATTGGTGCGCGAATTGTGCGAGTTGTGGCTTAGGCCTGTATTGATGTGTCATGTTACTAGAGTAGTGTTTTGGATTATAGGAGATTGTTGGAATCATTAATGAATACGAACATATTCAATTTCGGCATGTTGGAAGGATAATATCGAGCATCGGCTCAGAAATTTGATGTGGTATTATCCCAAGGAGAAGTGGCTTCATGAATGGTTATATGGGAAAAGGTTATGGCTTACCACGTGTTTTAGTTATCATTGGCAGCATATAAAAATGTTGGGATGTGACTTTAGGTTATAAGAGGGTTTCTACCGGTATTCACGTGTTGTGTGCAGGTGCTGTGAATGGAAGTTATCGCTATATGTGTTTGAGTTATGTGATATATAATATAATTGTACCTGCGGTTGCAGGCATGGGTTATTACCGCTGGTTCGGTCCTATTCAGAGTATAGGTGTGAGGTTTTGATTGTATTGATTGTTTCAGAAGAGAGAATGTGGTTTTTTGGTTTATGGGCTAGATTGGATTGTGAAATTTTAGTTACAATGTGTTATCGGACCTATATGAGGTAGGGTGACGTCGGATCACATCCGGGTATATGCATGGTAAGGTTATTCAATGATTGGTTGGATTTTGTAACAACTCCGGGCACGTTCGAGGACGAACGTTTGTTTAAGTTGGGGAGGATGTGATGACTCGGCCAGTCATCTCATGAGTTACCATTCCATTTCCCCCATTTTTGCTTCTTTATGCTTTATTATCCGTGTTTTGTGGTATCGGGTTGGTCGGATTGAGTCCGGAATGATTTTGGTAAGGTTTGAGAAACTTAGTCTCTTTTAAGAAGGTTTAAGTTGGAAAAGTCAACCGTATGTTGACTTATGTGTTACAAGGCTCGGATGTGAGTTCCGATGGTTTGTTTAGCTTCCTAAAGTAATTTGTAACATAAGAGTGTGATCGGAATGGGTTTTGGAGGTCCAGAGTAGAATTAGGCTTGAAGTGGCAAAGTTAATATTTTGGCAATTTTCAGTTGGTAGGCAATATTTTGATCCAGGGGTCGGAATGGAATTCCGAGAGTTTCAGTAGCTTCGTCGTATCATTTGGGATATGTGTGCAAAATTTAAGGTCATTCGGATGTGGTTTGGTTGGTTTTTTTATCAAAAGCGTATTTCAGAATATTTTAGAAACTTTGGCTTGAATCCGTTGTGTTTTGAGTGATTTGATGTTGTTTGAAGTGTTTTAGTGATTGGAACAAATTTGAATAAGGTTTTAGTATGTGTTCGTGCCTTAGGTTGAGGTCCCGCGGGCCCAGGGTGAGTTTCGGATGGTCAATCGGACCATTTTGGAGTTTGGAAAATTGCAAAAAATTCAGTTTTAGTGTTGCAGAGATTTATCTCTTCACGTTCGCGAGAGGAGCCTCGTGTTCGCGAAGAAGGAATTGAGGAAGGCCAGACTTAATCCTTTGCGTTGCAGGTTGTGAATCGCGTGCGCGAGAGGGTACTCGTAATTGCGTAGAGTAATTTGGGATCAAGGCCTTCTTGTTCATCGCATTAGCGTAAGGGGGTCACGTTCGCGAAGGTGTAGGAGGAAGAAGCATCGCTTTCATGATAGGTGTGTCGCATTTGCGAAGAGGAAAAGTTTTTCAGCGCGAATTTGTGCTTCGCGAACACTAGAGGTTGACTGCGTTCGCGAAGAAGGAGGAGTCAGACCTGGGCAGAATGTTTTAAGTCATTTCATCCGCGAGTTTGGGTCTATTTTCACCCATAGTTGATCATTTTGAGAGCTTCTTGGTGGAGAATAACGAGGGATTCAAGGGAAATGTAATGGAGGTAAGATTTTTGAACACAAAACTCGTTTCTATTGTGAAATCTACGTAGAAAATCATGGAACTTAAGCTAAAAATGGAAGAACTACGGCTTGGAATTTTGGATTTTGATTTGGGGATTTGGAGGACCATTTATTGTCGGATTTGAGAAATTTTGATATGTATGAACTCTTGAGAAGACAAGGAACCCGTTATGTGAAAAAAAATTTAGTTTCGAGAAGTGTGTCCATGGCTCGGTTTTTGCTAATTTCGGGATTTTTGGTATTTTTTAATTATTTTCGCTTGGGCTTTGTTCCCTTAGCATATTGTGACGTATTCGTTCTGATTTTGGATAGATTCGACGTGCATGGAGGTCGATTCAAGGGGCAAAGGCGTCACGAGCTAGAGATTTAGCGGGTTCGAGGTGAGTAATGATTGTAAATGATGTTTTGAGGGTTTGAAAACCCAGATTGCACATCGTAGTGCTATGTTGAGGTGACTTACACGCTGGATAGTGAGCGTGGGGTAGAGCACCATTGGGGATTATGACTTAGTCCATCCCGATTGATGATTTTACCGTGTGTTTGATTGAAAACTATTTGTTATCATCATTGTTTGGGACGAATGCCATAATTGGGCCGAGTGCCAACTATGTGAACCCTTCAGGGCTTGTTATTAATTTTTCCTCACTGTTCTGACTTTATACTTGAACTCGGTCATGTCATTTTCCACTGTTTTCAAAACTCATCCAAGTTTACTTTTCTTTAACACATGAAATGATATTTCAAATAATATTTTTGGCTGAGCATCATGTTTTACTATTGCCCGAGTGGCTTATGTGATTTTTGGCTGAGTAAAGCCGAGGGCCTAGTTGTGAGGAAACACTGATACTGAATTGAGGTTGAGGTCTTGAGATATGTACGCGATGAGGTGGCTTGTTTATATTGTTTATGAGTCCGAAGGCTTGAGATATATACGCCACGAGGTGGCTTGACTGATATGATGACAAGGGCCTAGATTTTATGCCATGAGGTTGCTTGATATTGTGCTTAGGTCGTAAGGGGCCCCTTCCGGAGTCTGCTCACTCCCAGTGAGCGTGGGTACCCATTGTGATGTGAGATATAGCCCGAGGGGCTGGTACTGTTTTGAGATTGTGCCTGAGGGGCGAAACTTCTGTGTGTTTATTTTGTCTTAATTGCCTATCATTACTTGTTGATTTTGTATTTGTGCACGAGGGCAAAACTTTATGTGTTTATCTTCTTAATTGCCTTGCATTGCCTGTTGATTGAGTGTTTTTGCCCGAGGGGCTGATTTCTGTGCTTATCTGCACTCATTGGTTTGCATTCATTTTCATAAATGTTGGAAAGTCATTTTTTACGAAAGAATTTTGAACCGAGGTAAGATGTTTTTAAGAGATTTCATAGCTTCATTGCTTTCTTAAATGGTTTTATACTGCTTCTATACAGCATGTTGATATGCTTTACGTGATTTCTCTTCTCTCAGTTGTTATTTACCTTTAATACTCACTGAGTTGGAGTACTCACTTTACTCTCTGCACCTTATGTGCAGATTCAAGTATTTCTGAACCCGATAGCGAGTATTGGTTGATCAGAGGTAGAGTCATTGGGTTTAGCCAGGTGGCTGCCGACATCCACAGCACTACTTTACTCCCCCTTTATATAATTTATTTGTACCCAATGCATTTAGACTTGTCAGTTGTAGTTAGACCCTAGTAGATGCTTCTGACTTGTGACACCCCGATTTGGGCTGTGTTTGGGTTGTACTTCTGTATTGTTATGACATTATCTGCTGTTTAAAATTATTAAATCATGTTCTATCTGTTTTATTGTTATCTAGCTGTTTAACTTTGAATTGGCAATGTGTCGGCTGGCTTTGTCTTCCCGAGAGACGCCATCATGACCGGGTTTGGGTTTAGGGTCGTGACACATTGGTATCAGAGACTAGGTTACATAGGTCTCATGAGTCATGAGCAGGTTTAGTAGAGTCTCGCGGATCGGTACAGAGATGTCTGTATTTATCTTCGAGAGGCTGCAGAACCTTTAGGAATAACTTCACATTCTTGGAAATTCTTATTCTGCGTCCTTGATTCAGCTGGAAAAGTAACTTTTTGAATTCCTTCCACGTGTTCGTATGCGTGCATGAGCGCCCAGTATCTGTTGTGCCTCGATGGCTTGTGATTCCCTGATCGAGGGGCAAGATGTGATCTCTTTGAGTTTGATGTAGCTCAGTCTGGAGGACTTGAAGCCGGATCTTTGCCTATGGCTTGAGCACCAAGGTGCTGATTGTGTGAGCAATTGTTTCTGAATTTTCATGTTTGGTCAAGTGTTTCTGAATTTACATGTTTGGTATTTTTCCTATTAGTGGAAGTGACGGATCGATGGCTATAATGAGAATGTTAGTGCTACGAGATATATTCATATAAATTTGAAGTGACGAGAAAGGTCTGCTAGAGTATAGAAGAACTATTAGGTGGTTGATTTTCATCTTGATTCGAGTTATAGCCCCGAGTTATGGGCGTGTGAAGAATCTTTTCATATCCCCTAGTTGGGAGTGGAGTAAATTTCATGTTGCGGTATGAGTTTAGACTTAGGAAGACTAAGTGACTGTGTAACGTGTATGACGGTGGAAGGTATACAGAAATGTTAGTTTCAGGCAAAGCAGGTGGGTTATCTCCTGCGGAGTGTTCTGAAGTTGTGTGGTCCTTATGTTGTCTGTTAGAAGATCTCAATTACAAGTGAAATATACGTGTGGAAATCTAAATTTTAGGTCGCTCAAGAGAGTGGATTAAGCTGCTACGAGGGTGAATGCGAGAATTGTAGAAGATATGAAGTACCAAATGGTCTGTATTCTACGAGTTTACTAATAAGTGAGTTAATCTGACTATGGTATTATGGCATCAATAAGGTATGCGCGCTATGAGTTATCGTGAGTGTTTTGATCTATGGCTTCGAGCTAAATGGGGGAGTGTGCTATTGATTTGCTGATCGTACAATTATGTGCTATGTTGGTTCCGGTTTGAGGCGTGCTGGTGAATCGGTTATGGCTTACGGAGATTGAGACTGAGGGTGTCTCGAGTAAAGAAACTTTTGACAAAGGTTATGTCATGCTTTATAGGTGTATGAGAATCACGAAATGTCTTGAGTTGTTGATTGGTAATGGATGCTCGGTGCATAGAGCAGGAAGTGGCTTGGTTGTTCTAGGATGAGGTTACACTCTGCGCTGTCGGAATGCTATTGAGGCACAGGTGGTTATGTTTGTTTGATCGGGCTAATTGCAGTTTGAATAGAGTGAATGACTTTCAAGAATGGTTCTCATGTGTTCAAAGTTCTACATGGAACAATTGGGAATTTAAAGTTGTATATGTGGTTAGAAACTGAGTTTTCATTGGAAAATGTCAATACTGGTGGTGCTTTCAATGTTAATTGTGGGATTCTATGTATCAGTATCAGAAAGATAAAGGTAACAGATTTAGATTCGTATGAAATCTCTTCAGAGTACAACATTTTTTAGTGTGGTGCTCGTGGAAATATCTAAGAAGGTATTCAACGACTTATGAGCCTCATATGGTGTGGCTTTATGCTTGGGGCTCATGCGGTAAGTTTGGGTTGATGCAATGTGGTGTTATAGCAAAAAGGAGTATCAAGTGAAGGTAAATCAGAAGGGAGCTCGGGCAGATGGGATAGCTTGGTAGTAGGCCATATCAGTATGGTAAGGATATGATCAGTTCCTTGGGTGTTTTCAAGGTAATGAGTTTATACATGTGTTTCGCGACAATGCTCTAGGGTCTTAATGGCCTGCGTAGCCTGGTTGAGTCAGAAGGATTCAGTCCTGACGGTTTAATTTTTGCAAGTGGAATACGAAGAGTTCTTGATGATGTGGTATATTCAATATGTTGTGGAGGATTGAGATTTGCGTGTGTAATGTTATGGTTCAGTTTTTAGCGAAAGGTCATTAAGTTCTTAGGCACCACGGGCAGTTTCAGATAAATTAGAGAAATAAGCTTTAGATGATTAGGGTAATGATCTTCGGATGATTAAGGAAATGGTATTGCTAATTGGGGTGATTTTATGAGAGTATATGTTGCAAAAAGACAATGGGATTAGGTTGATGGGACATCGGTAGTATTGCGGCACTTTCTTGTTAGATTGACTGATGATATTCGAGTTTGCTTGATGGCACTGGGGAATTTTAGAATATCTTTCGTGTAATGATTGGGTATTTGAGGTGTGGTATGCATTTGGGCGGTGGAATTGGGATCAGGTATGGTGATTTGTGTGGTATATGGAGTTGGAGACTGGGAGTTCTCATGTTCAGGCTATATTGTGGTTGTAGGTCGCGTGTATCGGCACTGTCTAGTGATCATTGGGGTCTGGAGACCTAAGCAGATCTTTTATGATTTGTATGTTGGATTTGGGAGTTATATTGGGTTCCGACTGTTTGTCTTCATGTTGTGACATTTTGAACTATTGCATCGAGGCAGCGCTGTTGGCTAAGCCGGGACTGCCACGGATTGAGTGGCGAGGTATGGCAGATTAGGTCCTAGTAGAGTGATTTTATATTTCTAAGACCCAGCAGACAGTTGGGAAGGATTGTCTTTCTTATTTGGGCCTTCGTGATGAATGTCAGTGTAGAGGCTTCTACCATTGATTTAGTTCTGGTGGTGAGGGATTGTTTTTGGATGTGTTTCTTGTGGCCGGGCATGTCGGACAAGGTTGTTTATTTTTGTACTTTTTCAATGTCGGGCACCGTATCGTATAGCACCGGTGGAGTTATCGGAGTGGAAGGAGCAGCTTCAGGTTTCCTTGAAAAGGAGTTCGTTGGCAGGCCGATGTGGATGCGTGTTCTAGCTTGAGTCGGCTTGGTTGGCCCCGAATTGTATTGTTGAGGAATGTATTGATTCGACTGTTAATGAGCTTATTAGTGATCTGGCGAGATCTAAGAGTTACCTTTATGTGTTGCAAGTCGTTATGATTTGTTGGTTATGGGCACACATGGTGCTGTTCATTTGGTGTCTCATAGTGGAAATCGAGCGGGAAGAGTATTTGGTTGTTGCTCGTTGAATGGCGTATCGTTTATGTCCCATCGGGTTTTGCGTGGTATATGTTATTTGTTTCACCCTAGGTGTAATGATTTTCTTTGGTTCTAGACAACAATTGTGCATGGTTGTCGATTTTGAGCGTATTAACTTGAGTTGTTTCATGTGGAGCAGTGTTTGGATAGGATCGCACATTTGCAGCGAAACTATGTGGAGATATGACCTTGCTGGTTAGATTCATGTGTGTGAGCACGTGATTTTTGCCCTATGGGAATTACTTTCATAAATTCAAAACAAAACAATTTCTTGCAGTGTTTACAATCTTGTGGATTTTTGTGGCATTTTTTGTCAATTGTTTGCATTTGTCTGTGCATGTTTATTTTATTTAACTGAAAAAAAAGTACAAAAAAATACTTGCCATTTGCATTTAGGGTTTAATTTTATATTTTAGGATTAATTAAAAAGTTAATTGTCTCATAAAATGGAAAAAATAGAAAAAATAGTTTAATTTGCAGTTTTAATTTTAGCTTTGATTTTGAGTAATTTTTTTGTTAATTTGTTTTTAACTAATTCTCTTAATTATCATTTTTGGTTTAATTAGTTTTTTTAGTTCTAGGAATTAATTTTGATTTGAATTAAATTTTTGAAAAAAGAGAAAAAGAAAAAAGGATTTTTGAATTAAGTTTGTTTTGAAATAAAAATGAAAGAGGATTTGATATTTTTTGGGCCAACCATCAAATTAAACCCCCAGGACCAAATTTTCCGCCTCTAACCCGCAACCTAGATACCCCAACCCGATCCGGTCCCCCTTAATAACTAAAACGACCTCGTTTTGCCTATAACAAATCCCAGCCGTCGAGGTTCCTTGATCAAATGGCTGGGAAGCGGGGGTGATTTAATATATAACTGTCCTAATGACCCTACCCCCCAAGCTCGTCTATCTCACCCCACCCCTTAGAGAACCCCCACCGTCTCTGCCGTGCGCCACCTGTCGGAAATCGCCTCTGCCGGCGGCGTTGCTCCGATCAATCCAAAATTACACCCTAGCTTCTTCTCTTTCCCCTCCTTTCAAATCTGCACCCCTTTTCCCTCAAATCCCAACCAAAATTCTCGAATCTTGAATTGAAAAGGGGCATCCAAAACCCTAATTTGTCCAATCTTTCCCAATATTACACCCTAGGATCCCGTTCATCTCCTCACCCAAATCCCTAACCCGTTTCATTTAAATCATCATCAAGCTCTTCGAATTTTAGATCAAAAAATAAAACCCTAATCTGTTTTTCCCCTTTGGATTTCTTATGTTTTCAAAACTCGATTCGAGCCCAAAAATTATGCTAGTCATTTGTTCTCAGTAAGAACAATTGATTAGTGTCATCTTTGGATTCATTTCGAAGCTCACCGGATGCCGGCCAAGTCGTCACTGTCCGTTTAAGTTCGTCAAAGGTTAGATCCGTGCTCTTTTCCAGTATTCTTTACTTTGTTTTGGTTCTTGGTTTTATTTGCCTATTGTATTTTGTGTGTGTTTAAATTTGTGTGAATTCATTAGGTCTGATTGCAATAGATTTTAGAGATTATATGTCTCTTTAATTGCATTTTAGATGATCTTGTGAATGTTGGTTGTTTTATTCATGTTATGCACGTTTCAATTAATAGAATTTTGCATTTTCCTGTTAAGATTTCCTTTGATCCGTTTGAAGCCTTTGCCATTTGTTTAGTACTGTTTGTTCTACTTCAGGGGATTTTAGAGGAGTGAGTTGTCATGCCTAGAACTTTGGGGGGTCTCAAGGGGAAGGGTAAGGTTAGTAATAATAGATTAGGCTCAGGGTAATTTAGGGATTCTAAGTTAGGAGAAAATCAATTCTGTAAAGACACATTCTGAAAAAATCTGAGAGAGATTTTTTGGAGAGTCGAAAATCCAGAAAATATAGAAAATTGCACAAAATTTACTGTTTCATAAAGAAGTGAATAGAAAAATCAGAAAAATACAAAAAAGTGGCTGAAAACTTGAGTGAAGCACTGTTCCATTGAATTGCTTTTTAGCATCTTAAAGTTTCATTCTCTGAATCAGTTTCTGCTTTTCTTTGGGGTTTGAAATAGATTGAGATTGAGTATGTTAAATCGGGTTTAAAGTTTTGCTGGGTTGTCAATCATTTGAACTGGTTATTCTGGGCTACTACACATCATTTCTGGGTTTGAAGTCTATTTTGCTTGTTGTTTGGCTGCTGAATTTGTTCCTGCTATTTTTCACTGCTGAGCTCTTCCTCCTTTCTCATTTCACTTTTCCAGGTACCCCTTGGATCTCTTTAGCATTGAAGTGCAACATGAACGAGCCTTGTAACTGATAGGCAATTTAAGACTCTTGATATCTGGTGGATGTTAATTCATGATGCAGTTTTGTGTTCTTTTAACTTCTTTGGATATATTCCTCTATTTTAAGGTTTTGCTTGAGTTTGAATTGTAAATATGGACTAAAATTATAAGTTGGGTTGCTGGTTAGACGGTTTTAAAATTCTGATTTCATGTGGGTTACTTGGGATGCTTTAGTTGTGAAGATTCAGTTGGGACAGTAAAGACTTCAATCTTGTGGTTTAATTAGTTGAAATTATTTGGTTTTGGTTTGCAATTTTATAGCCATAGGTTTAAATGCATTGGTCTAATGGATTCGAGTTAAGGTTAAGATCCCAAAAGTTGCGTTCAAGTTTGCACCCATATAGCTTGAAGCACGATTCAATGATTTCATAATTCATTACTAGTTCTTCTTTATGTGTATACTGGGACCTTTTAGTCGTTAAAAAGAATTTTCAAATGAATCATTTCATCATGTCTGGCTTGGTCTTCTTCTTTGAAAAGTGTTAAATCATTATAATTTTGCTGAACTTGCCAATTCGAATCAGATGTTGTGTAGATCTGTAATCACGGGGTTTTGACTTAAAAATGATGAATAATTTGTGCATGGCCATAATTGAAAGTTATATTTAACTATACAACATATGCAATGGTTTCCAGAATGTTTTTGCATTATTAATCAAGGGATATTAATATTTGTGCAACTCTAATTCTTGAATGCTAACTTGTATTAATGCATGCATTGGGCTACCAGTCTTGGCCCAGACGTGATTGTCTTTCACTCAGTCCGGTTGTTGTCATAGGGGTTCGAAATGAAACTTTTTATGAAGTCTGACTCGAGCGTACCTCATGAAAGTTGGTTTCTCTTGGGCTCAGACGTAGCTTGTTATGAGGCCCAAGATTTCGCACCCTGCTGACCCCTTTGAGCTCATGGACTTCATGCTAAGCCTAGCCCATTTTCTGAAATTGACAGTGAGGTCTCACTTAGTATCATCGCCAATCCATTTTGAAGTTCAACTATAGTATAGAAGACAGTAGGATACTTTCAGCCTCACTTCTTTACTGTTTTCTGGAAATTGGTTCGAGGTGTGCCATGAAATAAAATTAGAAAATGAATGGCCCTCATGAATTAGTTTAGAAACACTCTAATTAGAATAGAGTTAGGTGCGCCACGCCAAACAAAATCACAAATTGCGTGGCCCTCTCTAATTATTTCTTTAAAATATTTAGAATTCGAGGCCTGCCATTTAGCTAATTTTCCTGGCCCTCGCAAAGTTAACAACGCGTTAGTTGCTTTTAGGCGCATTATTTAATAATTTTACATTCTTAAACTCGGGTGTGTATTTCATGTGACCCAAATCCAAATCCCAAAACATTGAATTAGATGTATTCCGGATTGCGGGTGCATTTCATGTGACGCGATCCAACGATATATTTTAAATGACGTTCAACATTCTTTAAAAATTGAATAAAAGCGGTTAAAATCTAAAATTTGCACATCTGTTCAAAAAGTATTAAAATCAAATAATTAAGCCGAATATGACAGTTGAGCAACCATGCTAGAACCACGGAACCTGGGAATGGCTAACACCTTCTCCCAGGTTAACAGAATTCCTTACTCGGATTTCCGGTTGGTGACTGTTAAACAGAGTCAATCTTTTCCTCGATTCGGGATTCAGCCGGTGACTTGGGACTCCATAAATATCCCAAGTGGCGACTCTGAATCTCTTAATAATAAATCCCGTTTTGATTGTCCTTTAATTGGAAAAACTCCTTTATACTCTCTTCCGGGGGTGTAGTGAAAAAAAAAGGTGTGACAGCTCTGCCGACTCTACTGGGGATACGAACGCAGAACTTCGGTTCAGGGTTCAAAAATTTGAGCTTAGAATAACTATTATATTTGGTTTTATCTAATTTTTCTACATGTTTCATGCTAAATGTGCTAAATACTTTACCGCTTTGATATTTGGTGAATTGTACATATAAACTGCTACGAAACCCTTCCTCTCTCTGAGCCTTATACATCATGGAGAAGGGTGCACTTCGTGTGACTTATCTTCTGTTTAGAGTCTTATCCCATTTAGAACGAGGCTTGCACAAGTTTCTAAGCCGGTGGAGCTTCTGTATCCCCGGTACACTGCCCCCCGTTGGCTCAAGTTGTCCGCTCGGGTAAGCCAGGTCTAGAACAATAAACCCAGGGATTAAACCTGGTATAACAAAGCCTCATGTCGGATCCCTAGTAGGAACATTTGTTTGCATCATGTGCATTTAACTCAGGGTACTCAACACAGGGGTTGGGTCCGTCTAGGACAGGTGACCTGAAATGAAAAGACCATCCTGATGCATCCTACTTGCTACTTGTGCATTTATTTGCTTCAGACTTGTATGTTGACTAGCTTGTAAAATAATGGGAGAGGGTTGAAAAGAAAATAGCAATGCCAGGGTTAAGTGAGGGTAGTCACCTGTTTTGAAAAACCAATATCCAAATAGTACTGAAATATCGGATTTTTTGAGAAAAATAAAAGAAAGATTTTTTCAAAAAAAATAGTTGGTTTTGTCAAACCTGCCCGAACTATGCCAGTTTGATTCCCACCAGATGTGGGATACGTAGGCAACCCTCATCGGGTCCAACTTCCCTTTTTCAAAAAAAAAGCCCAAAAACAAAACAAGTTTTAATTTTGGCCACAAATCACCCGTGTGATGCCATTTTTGCTTAAAATAAGCCGAATGTCCCCAAAAGGGCACGGGAAGGCTGTTTTTGCAAGAATAGCCACCTTGGGTCGTTTTCAACGGTTAGCGGGCAGAACTTTAAAATCTTCTTCCCCGAAGTGCTAAAAGGTCGTATCCGCAAAGCAGAGGTTTTGTTTTTGATTGAAAATCTTGAGAAAAAATGATGTTGATTTTTCATCTTTTAGGTTCAAATAAGTCTTTAAATCACCTTAATAAATGTGGAGGATGAGCACAAATGAAATTTAACCCTTCACAGTCCCTAAGAAGATCCCCTTGAAGCTCTATATATGGTGGAATGATCTAGAAAAAGGCAGTAGATAAAAAGTGGTAAAAGTTCTGGGAGGCCTCGTCGGACTATTGAACGTCAAGCCAAGGTTGGACATAATTGAAGCTTTAATACCTTTCTAGGACCCAACTAGAATTGTTTTTCGTTTCTCTGACTTTGAGCTCACACCTACATTGGAGGAAGTTGCGGGTTATGTGGGCCTTAATGGAAATCTTAGAAGCCGATATCCATTGGCACCAAGATTACTATCTCCCACATGTTCCTGGACTTGCTAAGTATTAGCCGGGATGTTCAGGACAGAAATCTATTGGAAGGGTATTGCACACTCTATTTCTTGTATCATAGATATGGCAACCCCAAGGTTTTGAAGAGCCAAACACTGTTCTAACCCATGCCGGAAACAAAGACAAATGGGAGGCAAGGAGGGGTTTACCTTTCATGGTAGCCTGCTTGGGAGTTGTGGTGTGTCCCCGAAAAGATGGGAACATAGAGATAGGTCTTGTGGGAATGATCAATGTTGCAATAAAGAAGGCCAACAACACTGTGGTCCCTCTGATCATATCTGAAGCTTATCGAGCCTTGACTATCTGCCGGGAAGGGGAAAAGTTCTTCCAGGGTTGCAATTTGTTACTACAGTTATGGATGCAAGAACACCTCTATCACCAGATTGGGTACATGAATTATTGTTTGACCGGATTGAGCTGCATTGAAGAATTTGAAACCGGATAGCAGGTATTGAATTCCCTACCGGTACCGAAGCTTGGCTCACACATCTGAGATCCTTGACCTGCTGATAAGATCGAGCGAGCATTCGGATGGCTCCCTACCACCGAAGCAGTGTACATGTCAGCTGATGTGTCTTATATCCTCTTGATAGGCATTCAGAGCATCCAACCGTATGCTCCTTAGAGGGTCTCGTGACAACTAGGAATGTTTCAAAATGTCCACAATGATGAAGATTTAAGTAAACATGTCATTGAACTAGGCCCAAAAGCCGCATTTCTAGAAGGGAAAATTCGCCAAATATGGAATAAGTGTAGGTTTCTTGAACCTAAGACCATAGTGTGAGACTGGGCTAGAGGTGAAGTGGACCCTAAGTACATGATTTGGTTTGATAAAAGATTATAGATTCCTGAAAGGCCCGCAAAGAGGCCACACGTCCAACAATTTACCAATGGGGCCCAAGTGCTGTGGGATTGGTTGACTAAGGAGAATGAGTACAGATCCAAAATAAGACAATTGGAAAGGCAAGTCATGGAGCTTCAATTTGAGAATGGTGTTCGAGCCGCCGCAGACGAGGGAGAAAAAAAGAAGCTGGCCTAGGAAAATGAGGCCCTTAAAGCTCAGATTAGAAAGATGAAAACAGTTTCCAATAACCTAGAAAGAAGTCGGGCTGATGAAAGACTTATAAGTCGTCTAAAGAAAGTCCTTGAGTAACAAGAAGACCTGGAAAAGTCTGAAGATAATCTAGCAAAAATCCAGGCACAGTGGACAAAGAAAACAGAAGAACCAGCACGATTCGTGCAGCAAATGAAGAGAAATTATGAAAGGACCATCACTAGCCTGAGAAGAAAGGTGACTACTCTAGAGGATGAGGCAGCCCAGCGGGTTAAAATTTCAAGGTGATAGGGAGCATTGCTATAAGTTGATGGCTAAAATGGAGAAAGAAATACAAAAATTACAAGATCACCATTTCCATTACTCCCAAGTATTGGAAGCTCGGAACCAACAAATAGGGCAGTTACTTCAGGAAAAGGGCAAAATTGGAGAAAGGATTAGGGCCATCGCTGATATATTACCATGAAATGCCAAGCGTGCGAGGACATGACTCGTACCACTTTCTTTGCTACAGTGATGATTTTTGTCCATCAAGTTATGAGCGATTTGGAGCGATTGCAAGGGGGTCTTGCATATAGGCCTGTGGCGAGGCCGAATGATGCCCCGCAGGCCCTAGTAGTTGAAGCTTTAATGTATTCTTGATTTTTCAGTCATTGAGTCCGTATTTCCTTTTTCGCTAAAGTCTGTCAGTTGTTTGAGTATGTATTTTCTTTTGATGAAATATGATAGTTGATTTTGGAGTCTTTACTTCTTCTTTTCGCTAGAGTCTTTGAGTTGTTTTAATCTGTCAGTTTTGAGTCTTTCTAATCAAAGTATTTTCTATCTATGAAAATTGGGAATCCTAAAATATTTTTGCTTCTCTTTTACATTTTGCAAGAACTACGCTTGGTCTGATTCATGCGGGGTCATGATACATAGGCAATCTCCATAGGATTCGACCATGACTAATAAAATAAAAGAAGAAAAAAAGGAAAAAGAATAGAGGAAAAACGAAAAAAGAAAAAAGAAAAACACGAGAGGAGAAGTAAAGAAAAAGAAAAGTAAGAGCAGAAAAACAAGAGAGAGGCATGGGAGGGTAGAAACAAAAAAGAAAACAAGAATGAAAAAGAGAGGGAAGAAAAGAAAAGGAAGTTGCAAAATAGAAATAAAGAAAAGCAGGGATGACGCAAGCAGTCGAGCAAATGCATAATAGAAAAGACTAACTGCTTAGGTGCATTCATTACCCAAATGTGCGGCTACCAATCTGTTAGAGCTCTAACCGCTAACGAAATTGTTGTTGATGTTGAGCTCAGGCAGGTGGTTAGTTGCTCTGGCATTCTGGCAACCCATTCCTACAATACCCGGTCAAAAGGCAGGTTGAACATGACTAACCAAGAATTGGAGGCGAGTATTATTGACCTATCAAAAGAAGTGGAAGAAGTTGGTGTTAATGCGATAAAAGAAGAAATGTATAAGCTGAAGCAACAAATGGCCGAAATGTATCAAGCTTGGGTAAAGGGGCATCCACCACTGGTTTATCCCGCCAACCCTACTTATATCCCACCGTTGGCTCAACCTCAAGATCCTCCCATTGTGAATTCATCCCCGGCCTTTCCTACCTACCAACAATGCTATGGCACCACCTCCCAAGCACCACCAGCCCTGCCACCTAAACCAGTCTCATACCCTCCCCTACCAACCACTCCTGTGTTCATAGAACCTCCACCTGCTGCATTGCACCTATCTTCCAGCGAGCCTCTATTCTTGACTCAAGACAATCATTATTATCCCCCAGAACCAACCTTCAAAGCACTAGAACCATGTTCTCACACTCCTAATTTTGATCTTTCGGCAATAACTGAGAAGCCTCATAAGAATTTTGAGCAGGAGGAGATGGTTAGGAAAGTCAAAAGCTTGGAGCAATCTTTCAGGAATATACAGGGGCTAGGTGGACAAGTAAGCGTGGCCTATAAAAACCTATGTCCGTTCCTAGATGTCCAATTACAAACAGGGTTCAAGATGCCCAAGTTTGATTTATATGATGGGCATGGTGATCCAGTGGCGCACCTGACAGGTTTTTGTAGAAATATGAGAGGGCAGGTGGAAGAGATGAATTACTGATGTCTTATTTTAGTCAAAGTTTAAGTGGCTCAGCTTTGGAATGGTACACCCCACAAGATCATGGTCGTTGGTATACTTAGCACGATCGGGCCCAAGCATTTGCCTGTCATTTTGAGTACAATCTTGAATTGTCCCAGACCGTCTGTCACGGATAAAGATTGAGAAGAAACCCGGGGAAAGTTTCAGAGAATATGGCTTCCCTTGGAGAGAGCAAGCAGTGAGGGTTGACCCTACTATGAAAGAGAGTGAAATGGTTGATTATTTCTTGCAGTCCTTAGAGCCCACTTATTTCGGTCACTTAGGGTCAGCAGTAGGGAAATCTTTCAATGAAGTGGTGAAAATGGGAAGCATGGTGGAGGAAGGACTCAAGACCAACAAGATCATGAGTTATTCAGAAATCAAAGCAACCACCCAGGCCATTCAAAGTGACACTGGGGGCGTACTGGGAAAGAAGAAGAAGAGGATGTTGCGGTAGTTGAGTTAAGAACTTGGTCCAGGGGCCCGTCACCTTACTATAACCAGCCTCGACCCCACCTCCAAACTTACCCCCACACTCCATATAGCACACCACAACACTACTACCCACCTCCAGATCCCCACTTCTCTGTACATCTAGCACGAACATATCCTTAACCTCCTGCCCACGCGCAATGGCGTGTGCCTGCCCCACAAAATACTTACCCAGCTCCCTAAAACACTTAACTACCCCCAAAAGCCTACAGAAATCCCCAGGGAGCAAGTTTCCGACCTAACCAAACCTTCAAGAATGAGAGGACGCAGAAGCAGAAGACTTTCACTCAATTTGGAAAATCATATATCAGTCTATTCCACATGTTGAAACAGCTGGGAATGTTGAGTCCAATTGAGCCTAAATTGCCAAATCCCCTTCCGAGAAATCTTGACCACTCTTTGAGTTGTGAATATTATTCAGGGACCCTGAGGCATGACACAGAGAAGTGTTGGAAGTTGAACACAGCCATTAAAGAGCTAATTGACACCCGTCGGAACGAGGTTTAGGCCCCAGAGGCGCCTAATATCAACCAGAATCCATTGCCGGACCATCATGAGACCAATATGATTGAGATAGTGCAAACAGGAGGAGAGCCTAAGAAGCCCTCGTAGACTGTAATGATGATCAAGTCCAGTGAAGTCAGGCCGAGTAGGGAATCAAGTAGCGGGAAGTCATTGATCAAGGTGAAAGGAACAGGTAGTAAACCAGTTGCGGCAATTGAAAAAGAACCGTTAAGCTGTGTTGCAGTAAAATAGGGGACAACAAAAAGGGTGGTACCAGGAGCATTAAGCAAGCCTGTTGTGGTTGTGGAAGATGCTCGCATAGAGCCGATCTTTCTCAAACCAGTAACCCAGCATCCAATAGTCATTAGCAAGGCCGTCCTTTGGAACTATGGCCGAATGTCCGTGATTTACAAAGGGAAAGAAGTTAAAGAAGAAGTTTGTGAAACCCATGGTCTGAATCGCTCGGGTAAATGCTTTGCCCCCGAGGAGTTAAGAAAAGCCAAAACCTCCAAAGATAACTCAGTGTTGGTAAAGAAACTTATGACCAAAGAAGAGGTAGAAGAATTCTTAAAGAAGATGAAGGTGCAGGACTATTCCATCGTAGAGCAGTTAAGGAAAACCCCTACCCAAATTTCATTGCTCTCATTGCTAATCCACTCGGACGAGCACCGTCGGGCATTGATGAACATCTTGATTGAGGCCCACATCCCCGACAAGATCTTTGTAAACCATTTGGAAAATATTGCAAACAACATATTCGAGGTGAACAGAGTTACTTTCTCCGATGATGAGTTGCCCGTGGAGGGTACTGAGCATAATAGGGCCCTTTATATGACAGTGCAATACGAAGAATCTGTGGTTACTCGCGTTTTGGTTGACAATGGGTCTAGTGCAAACATTTGCCCTCTCTCCACATTGAACAAGATAAAAGTGGACGATGATAGAATTCACAAAAACAGTATTTGTGTTCGAGGGTTCGACGGTGGGGGCAAAGATTCAGTGGGTGATATAATATTAGAATTGACAATAGGGCCTGTTGATTTCACTATGGAATTCCAAGTATTGGATGTGGCGGTTTCTTACAATCTTTTGCTGTGGCGACCCTGGATTCATGCCGCCAAGGCAGCACCGTCTACCTTGCACTAGATGGTTAAATTTGAATGGGACAGATAGGAAATTATGGTACACCGTGAGGATAATCTGTGCACCGTGGGTGATGCCATTGTACCTTTCATTGAAGCTGAAGACGACAAGGGTCGATGGGTATACCATGACTTTGACACGGTATAAGTTGAAAAAATCCCAGAAGGGGAGTGTGTTCCAATTCCTAAAGTAGCAATCGCATCAGTGATGGTGGCTTCGGAGATGTTGAAGAATGGCTTCGTACATGGTAAGGGATAGGGTGCTTCTCTGCAAGGCATCGTACAACCAATGTCTCTTCCCAAAAACTTAGATACTTTTGGTTTGGGGTTCAAGCCTACAGCTGCGGATATAAGGTGAGCTAGAAAGCTGAAACAAAGAGCATGGTTTCTTCCAAAGCCCATCCCACAGCTGTCCAGATCATTTGTCAGGCCTAGTGCCAGAAAGCGCCCAATGTCAATAGTTACCGGTTCATTGATTGATGCTGATGGAGATTTGGATAAGGGGTTCGAGAGGTTGTTCGATAAGGTAAACATGGTGGAAGCTGGAGAAGGATCAAGTAAGACAGATGTGCAATTTGTGGGGCCTTGTGCAAAGATCAACAATTAGGAAGCTACTCCTCTTCCTACTCGGAGGGAGTCGTGGTAGTCGACTTTGATTTTTCTTTCAGTTTAATCTGGATTACTTCGAGGGTTGTAATTCAGATGCTATGTTCCGTCCGTTTGGATGAGTTAAAGCTTGTTATCTTAAAATTTCAATGAAATGCATTTTCCCTTGTTTTCATTCCTGATATTTTTATTTTTGTTTTTCTTTTATTTCTTGTACAGTCCTTTTTATGCTGATTCAGTGACATGACATGCATGAGGTATCTTCGACCCAGTCTTGAATGCTAATCTAATTCTGAAATAATAATACAAGAGATTGAGTGTGATGAAGAAATGGAATATGATGACGAGGAAGCCTTTGAGGAAATCAGTAAAGAATTAAGCCATTTTGAAGAAAAACCCAAACCTAACCTGAATGATACAGAAGCAATCAACTTAGGGGATCAGGATAATGTTCAGGAAACTAAAACAAGTGTCCATCTTGAACTACAGCTCAGAGAGGAGATAGTTAAAGCATTGTTTGAGTACAAAGATGTTTTTGTATGGTCATATGATGACATGCCGGGTCTAAACACTGACTTGGTGGTTCACAAATTGCCCACCGACCTAACATTCCCTCCTATCAAGCAGAAACTGAGGAAATTTAAAACTAATATAAGTGTGAAGATCAAAGAAGAAGTTACCAAGCAGTTTGATGCAAAGGTCGTTCGGGTCATGCAGTATCCCACCTGGTTAGCCAATGTTGTGCATGTGCCAAAGAAGGATGGAAAAACCAGGGTGTGCGTTGATTACCGTGATCTCAACAAGGCAAGTCTAAAGAGTAATTTCCCACTGCCAAACATTCATATCTTGATTGATAATTGTGCCAAACATGAGATTGGTTCTTTTGTGGATTGTTATGCGGGCTATCACCAGATCTTAATGGATGATGAAGATGCAGAAAAGGCAGCATTCATCACACCATGGGGAAGGTACTACTACAAGGTCATGCCATTTTGGTTGAAAAATGCTGGGGCAACCTACATGAGAGCTATGACAACCATATTCCATGGCATGATACATAGAGAGATCGAGGTGTATGTGGATGATGTAGTTATAAAGACCAGGAAGCAGTCAGACCACGTCCGGGATCTGAGAAAGTTCTTCCAAAGGCTTTGCAGGTACAATCTCAAGCTCAATCCTGCAAAATGTTCTTTCGGTGTTCTATTCGCAAAATTGTTGGGATTTATAGTCAGTCGTCGAGGTGTTAAATTGGACCCATCAAAAATCAAAGCCATCTAAGAATTGCCACCCCCAAAGAACAAGACTGAGGTGATAAGTCTGTTTGGGAGATTGAATTACATCAGCAGGTTTATCGCTCAGCTTACAAAAACTTGTGAGCCTATATTCAAGCTGTTAAAGAAGAATGCTGCGATTAAATGGACAAACGAATGTCAAGAAGAATTTGCTAAGCTAAAGGGATATCTATCAAACCTACCAGTGTTGGTCCCGCCAGAACAAGGGAGGCCTTTAATCCTGTATTTGACGATTTTGGTCAACTTATTTGGATGTGTGTTGGATCAGCACGGCATTACCGACAGGAAAGAATAGGCCATATACTGCCTCAGCAAGAAGTTCACAGCTTACGAGGTTAAGTATACTCAGCTTGAAAGGACGTGTTGCGCCTTAACTTGGGTAGCGTAGAAGTTGAAACATTACTTTTCATCGTATACCACTTACCTCATCTCTCGGTTGGATCCGTTAAAGTACGTCTTTCAGAAACCTATGCCCACAGGAAGGCTCGCAAAGTGTAAAATCTTTCTCACGGAATTCGACATTGTCTATGTGACCCGGACTGCAATGAAAGTACAAGCGTTGGCTGACCATTTGCTGAGAATCTTGTAGATAAAGAATATGAACCTTTGAAGACATACTTCCCCGACGAAGAGGTAATGCACGTTGATGAGGTGGAACAAGTTGAGAAGCCGGGATGGAAACATTTCTTCGATGTGGCTACCAGTATGAAATTTGGTGGGATAGGAGCGGTACTTATTTCTGAGGCAGGGTAGCACTACCCCGTTACGGCTCAGCTTCATTTCTATTGTACTAATAACATGCCTGAGTATGAGGTGTGCATCTTGGGTTTAAGGTTAGTTGTGGATATGGGTGTCCAGGAAGTCTTGGTCATGGGTGACTCGGACCTTCTGGTACACCAGATTCAAGGAGAATGGGAAACACGAGATTTTGAGCTTATACCGTACCGACAATGTTTGCATGATCTTTGTCAACGGTTTCAATCAATAGAATTCAGGCATATTCTAAGGATTTATAATGAAGTTGCCAATGATTTTCCCACATTGGCATCAATGTTGCATCATCCAGATAAAGCCTATATGGACCCTTTGCAGATTCAGGTACGCGATCTGCATGCCTACTGTAACACGGTGGATGAAGAACTTGATGGTGAGCCGTGGTTCCATCAGATCAAAGAATACCTTAGAATGGGAGTGTATCCAATACAGGCCACAAGGGATCAAAATAGAGCAATTCGACATTTGGCAAGTGGATTTTTCTTCCGTGGTGGAGTATTGTACAAAAGAACTCCAGATCTTGGGTTGCTGAGATGCATAGATTCTAGACAGGCCACAGCGATTATGGCAGAAGTACATTCGGGAGTTTGTGTACCACATATGAGTGGGTACGTGCTAGCAAAAAAGATTCTCCGAGCAGGTTATTATTGGCTTACTGTGGAGAGAGACTTTATTAGTTTTGTGTGCAAGTGTCATCAGTGTCAGATGCATGGGGAACTGATTCATTCTCCACCATTGGAATTGCACTCAATGTCTGCACCATGGCCATTCGTTACATGGGACATGGATGTCATTGGGCCAATTGAGCCAGCTGCATCAAATGGGCATAGGTTTATTCTAGTGGTCATTAACTATTTCACCAAGTGGGTTGAGGCCACAACTTTCAAGTCTATAACCAAGAAGACGGTGGCTGATTTTGTGCACTCGAATATCATTTGTCAGTTTGGGATACCAAAGGTGATAATTACAGACAATAGGGCTAATCTCAATAGTCATCTGATGAAAGAGGTATGTCAGCAATTCAAGATTGCACATCGTAATTCCACCCCTTACCGCCCCAAGGTAAATGGAGCGGTTGAAGCGGCCAACAAGAATATAAAGAAGATACTCCGGAAAATAGTGGAGAGTTCTAGACAGTTGCATGAAAAGTTGCCTTTTGCATTGCTGGGTTATCGCACTACTGTCTGTACTTCAGTATGGGCAACTCCTTATTCATTGGTGTATGGTACTGAGGTAGTGATACCTGCAGAGGTGGAAATTTCGTCACTTCGGATTGTCGCGGAAGCTGAAATTGATGATGATGAATGGGTCAAAGCCCGCTTAGAGCAATTGAGCTTGATCGATGAGAAAAGATTGGCAGTAGTGTTTCATGGTCAGTTGTATCAACAAAGAATGGCTAGATCATATAATAAGAAGGTACGCCCGCGAAAGTTTGAAATGGTTCAGCAAGTGTTGAGGCGTATTCTTCCATATCAGGTTGAGGCCAAAGGCAAGTTCGCCCTAAATTGGAAGGGGCCGTTCATCGTGACAAGAGTGTTGTCCAATGGTGCTTTGTATTTGACAGACATAGAAGGCAAGTGTGTTGAAATGACCATCAATTCTGATGCGGTCAAGAGATATTATGTATGATTTCTTTTGAATTAACTGCATTTGCGTGTACTTGGCATATTTTGAAAATTGGAATGACAAAGGCATTTTGTTCTACTATCTAAACACTTTATCCTTTGTTACCCCTTTTGATCCTTATTTATTTTCTTCCATACCACTCTTTCGGAATCAGTAGCAAAGTTGAAAAACTCAAACGTACAATATAAGGAAAGGAAAAAGAGAAAAGAGAAAGAAAACAATGAAAAGAGAAAAGAGAGAGCAGAAAAAGAAAAAAAAAGAAGAAAAACAAAAGAAAAACAAAAACAAAACAACAAAAAGAGTAAAGGAAGAAAAAAATAAGAAAAAAAAGAAGGAAAAGAAAAGAAAAATCTCAACAACAAAGTAATTCCTATGACATGAACTACGTTCGACCTGATTCCTTTTAAGGATACGTAGGCAACCTCACGGTTCGGTCCCAGCGTAATAAAAATCCGAAAGCCCGTAAGCAAGAAACTGGGGCAGAAGTTGCGGTTGTTATAAGAAATCTGATTCCGAAAGTTGTAATTTTAAACCCATCTGAATTGTTTTGAGCCTTTAATACCCTTTCTTTCTAACCTTGTCCAAAAGCCTGCATTACGGTCCAAATAAAGACCTTCTGACCAGTCTTCAAGAACTGCCAAGTCAAGCAAGAAGAGGTGATTCATGTCAGGGACAACACTCTAGTCCAAGCAGAAATATGATGAAAATGAGAGAGTCTTATTCGTGAAAACCCTCATGGGCACTGTAAGGCGACGCGAGCTGAGAGAAATGAAAAATGAGAGAGTCTTATTGGTGAAAACCCTCACGGGCACTGTAAGGAGAAAGTGAGTTGAGAGAAATAAAAAATGAGAGAGTCTTATTGGTGAAAACCCTTGCGGGCACCTTAAGTCGAAAGTGAGTTTTCAGCTAAACAAATGAGAGGAGTCTGTGGGTGAAAACCGTTAAGGACACCGCAGGATGAACAAGGTTCGGGTTTGGGTAAAGAAACCAGGTTATGGAATTCAAGGGCAACAAAGCATGGCAATTGAAAGTTGATTGGTTGGACGGATTGGGCCGATTAGTCCGAAATGCATGTCATAATAAATGGCATCAGTTGTTCCGCTCTAATAAGTCTCTTTCCCTCTTCTTTCCTTTTTGTAAGTCGTCCGATTTTAGATTCTCTTTATCCTTAACGCTCAAGGTCATTACATTTCATTCATTTTGAGGTTTGTTCTTTAAGATATATCAATGTCAATCTTGTTCAAAACAAAGAAGAAAGGATGTCAAGGCTCACTACCAATTTCCCAATTGCAAAGCATAGAGGGGCCAGAACGTACCAAAGATGAGATGATGCAAAGTAAGAGACAAGGGGTCACCGGAAGTTTAATCGGTGGGCTGGTTGGGTAATTTTATGGGAGATGCAAAGTTTCAGATAAAAGGGGTCAGAGATGTGAAACAATAGTCTGGGTATAAAACACTCGGGTCATCGAAGGTCATGGGGTTTGAAAGTCAATCAGAAAGTCACAGTGGTTCAAGGCCAGTTCGGGAAGCGGGTCACAGCGAAACACAATAGCGGAGACATCTTAAGCAAGAGTGCCATCAACTAACCACCAGTTTAAGCTCACAAGATTTTTCTTTGATTGAAACAAGGGCAGAAAGTTATCGTTCGTTTCGGAGAAACTCTCGCAGGGTAAGAGCAAGCACCAAAATAGGTTTGACCGTAGACTCTCAGGACCCTCCTGGAAAATGGAGCTTAGTTTAATTTTTTAAACAATCATGAGTAGCATAAATTGTCATAAATATACCCCAAAGGAATATAAGTTGGTTTCAAAGGTTGCATGTTAAGATATGATTCAATTAGGAGTTTTCAGGACACTCCTGAATAACGGGATCTAGCTTTAAGATTTCATTAGACAATAAGGTTTGGCATAAGTTTTGTTGTAGGGTAATATAAGTTAGCAATAAAATTGTCACTTTCGGGATAATAGTTGATTTTCAGGACCCTCCTGGATAATGGGAATTGCCTTAAGATTTTTTTTTAGATAACCAATGTAGCGGGAGTAATACCTTTAGAAGATGTAGCTTGGAGTTGTCAGGACCTCCCTGGATAATAGGTCTTAGCTTTCAAATTCTTATAATAGTTGGTTGAATAATTTAGTTTACTCACCCATATGCCCAGCTACCAAACTGGGACAGAAAATTTTCTTTGTTTTGTCTATTTTGTTAAAGTCAGGAGCCCGCCTGGAGAATAGAGTAATACATTCAAGTTTTAGCAATCAGGAGTTCGCCTGAAGAACAGAGTAATACATTTCAAGTCAACAGTCAGGAGGCCGCCTTGAGAACAGAGGAATACATTCAAGTTTTAGCAATCAAGAGCTCGCCTGGAGAATAGAGGAATACATTCAAGTTTTAGCAGTCAGGAGCCCGCTTAGAGAATAGAGGAATACATTTTCAAGTTTTAGCAGTCAGTAGCCCGCCTGGAGAACAGAGGAATACATACAAGTTTTAGCAGTCAGGAGCCCGCCTGGAGAATAGAGGAATACATTCAAGTTTTAGCAGTCAGGAGCCCGCCTGGAGAACAGAGGAATACATTTCAAGTTTTAACAGTCAGGAGTCCGCCTAGAGAATAGAGGAATACATTTCAAGTCAGTAGTAAGGACCCCGCCTGAAGAAGAGAGGGAGTACAACTCAAGTTTTAGCTTTCAGATTCTTGTTAATGTCTGGTAATATGATGCCCAGTCACCAAACTGGGGAAAGAGATTTTCTTTATCTATTTTGTTGAAGTCAGGAGCCCGCCTAAAGAACGGAGGAATACATTTCAAGTGTCAACAGCCAGGAGCCCGCCTAGAGAATAGGGGAGTACAATTCAAGTTTTATCTTTCCACTGATATTTGGCAACATGATTTAGTTTGCAACCACATGTGCTCCCAGCCACCAAACTGGGGCAGAAAAGTTTCTTTGTTTTATCTATTTTGTTGAAGTCAGGAGCCCACCTGGAGAACAGGGAATATATTTCAAGTTACAGTCAGGAACCCATTTGGAGAATAGGGAATACATTTCAAGTTGAAGTCAGGAGCCCACCTGGAGAACAGGGAATATATTTCAAGTTGAAATCAGGAGCTCGCCTGGATAGAAGGGAGTACATTCAAGTTGAAGTCAGGAGCCCGCCTGGAGAGAAAGGGAATACAATTCAAAGTTCAGCAGTGAGGCATCCACCCGGAAAAAGGGAAAACATCTCAGATTACAATTCAAGGCGGCAACAAAAGAATTTTACCAAAAGAATACAAGTCAGCAAGAACTACAAGATCAAGTTTGAAAATATAGATAGGATTTTTATAATACATAGATCATAGCCTAGTCTAGGTTCTTTTTATTTTTACATGATGTAATAAGGGGTTTCAGTAAGCAGTAGCAGCAACAGTGAAATCACAGCTTCATGGTAGTCCCAGCTACAAGACATTCCTGAACTACACTGACTTGATTCCTTTTTAGCCAAGGATATGTAGGCAACCTCAGAAGTAGGGTGCGGCCAACTCTTTCAAAAATGCTTCTCACGAAGTATTCAAACGCACAAAAATCGCTCGTATCCGCTCATTTATCTTTGCAAGAAAACTCTTCGTATTTCCGAGCAAAGAGGGGCAGCTGTGAGCACGTGATTTTTGCCCTATAGGAAGTACTCCCATAAATTCAAAATAAAATAATTTCTTTCAGTGTTTACAATCTTGTGAATTTTTGTGGCATTTTTTGTCAATTGTTTGTATTTGTCTATGCATGTTTATTTTATTTAACTAACAAAAAAGTATAAAAATACTTGGAATTTAATTTTACATTTTAAGATTAACTAAAAAATTAATTCTCTCATAAAATCGAAAATTACAAAAAATAGTTTAATTTGCACTTTTAATTTTAGCTTTGATTTTGAGTAGTTTTTCTGTTAATTTATTTTTAATTAATTTTATCAATTATCGTTTTAGGTTTAATATGTTTTTTTAGTTCTAGGAATTAATTTTGATTTTAATTAAATTTTTGAAAAAAGAGAACAAGAAAAAAGGATTTTTGAATTAAGCTTGTTTTGAAATAAAAATGAAAGAGGATTTGATATTTTTTTAGGCCAGCCTTCAAATAAAAACCCTAGGCCCAAATTTTCCATCTCTAACTGGCAGCCCAGTCACCCCAACCTGGTCATGTCCCCCTTAATAACCAAACGACCCTGTTTTGCCTATAACAAACTCATACCGTCGGGTTTCCTTAATCGAACGGTTAGGAAGCTGGGGTAATTTAATATATAACTGTCCCAATGACCATACCCCCAAGCCCGTCTCTCTAACTCTACCCATGAGCGAACCCACATCATCTCCGTTGTGTGCCGCCTGCCGAAAATCGCCTCCGCCAGCGGCGTTGCTTCGATCAACCCCAAAATTACACCCTAGCTTCTTCTCCTTCCCCTCCTTCCAAATCTGCACCCCTCTTCCCTCAAATCCAACCAAAATGCTCGAATCTTGAATTAAAAAGGGGCAGCCAAAACCCTAATTTGTCCAATCTGTCCCAAAATTACAAGCTAGGATCCCTTGCATCTCCTTATCCTGAATCCCTAACCCGTTTCCTTCAAATCATCGTCAAGCTCTTCGAATTTTAGATCAAAAAATAAAATCCTAATTGTTTTTCCCCTTTGGATTTATGATGTTTTCAAAACTTGATTCGAGCCCAAAAATTATGCTAGTCATTTGTTCTCAGTAAGAACAATTGATTAGTGTCATCTTTGGGTTCATTTCGAAGCTCACTGGATGCCGACCAAGTCGTCACTGTCTGTTTAAGTTCGTCACAGGTTAGACCAGTGCTCTTTTTCCATTATTCTTTGCTTCTTTTTGGTTCTTGTTTTTCTTTACTTCTTGTATTTTGTGTGTGTTTAAATCTATGTGAATTCATTAGGCCTAATTGCAATAGGTTTTAGAGATTATACGTTTGTTTAATTGCATTTTAGATGATCTTGTGAATGTTGGTTGTTTTATTCATGTTATGCTTGTTTCAATTCAATAGAATTTTGTATTTTCCTGTTAAGATTTCCTTTGATTTATTTGAAGCCTTTGGCATTTGTTTAGTACTGTTTGTTCTACTTCAGGGGATTTTAGGGGAGTGAATTGTCATGCCTAGAACTTTGGGGGGTCTCAAGGGGAAGAGTAAGGTTAGTAATAAATGATTAGGCTGAGGGTAATTCAGGGATTCTAAGTTAGGAAGGAATCAATTTAGTTAGAGGAGAAGGTTCTAGGGGATAGGAAAACGTGAGTCTGTTAGGGGGGTGATTTTCAGATTCTTTAGAGGGGTAGGAGGGTAAAAATAATTGGGTTGGAGAGGGGTAAAATGGGAAATGACTAGCTAGGATAGGGCTGCCTATTTAAGGACCTCATTCTTATCATTTGGGGGGAGGGGGGTGGACACATTCTGAAAAAATCTGAGAGAGATTTTTTGGAGAGCCGAAATCCAGAAAAGGTAGAAAACTGCACAAAATTTACTGTTTCATTGAGAAGTGAATAGAAAAATCAGAAAAATACAAAAAAGTGGCTGAAAACTCTAGTGAAACACTGTTCCATTGAATTGTTTTTAGGATCATAAAGTTTCATTCTCTGAATCAGTTTCTGCTTTGCTTTGGGGTTCGAAATGAATTGAGATTGAGTATGTTAAATCTGGTTTAAAGTTTTGATGGGTTGTCAATCGTTTGAACTGGTTATTCTGGGCTACTACACATCATTTCTAGGTTTGAAGTCTGTTTTGCTAGCTGTTTGGCTGTTGAATTCGTTCCTGCTATTGTTGACTGTTGAGCTCTTCCTCCTTTCTCGATTCACTTTTCCAGGTACCCCTTAGATCTTTTTAGCATTGAAGTGCAACATGAACGAGCCTTGTAACTGATAGGCAATTTAAGCCTCTTGATATCTAGTGGATGTTAATTCATGATGCAGTTTTGTGTTATTTTAACTTCCTTGGATATATTCCTCTATTTTATGCTTTTGCTTGAGTTTGAATTGTAAATATGGACTGAAATTATAAGTTAGGGTGCTGGTTAGATGGTTTTAAAATTCTGATTTCATGTGGGTTACTTGGGATGCTTTAGTTGTGAAGATTCAGTTGGGACAGTAAAGACTTCAATCTAGTGGTTTAATCAGTTGAAATTATTTGGTTTTGGTTTGCAATTTTGTAGCTATAGGTTTAAATGCATTGGGCTAATGGATTCAGGTTAAGTTTGAGATCCCATTAGTTGCGTTCAAGTTTGCACCCACATAGCTTGAAGCACGATTCAATGATTTCATAATTCATTACTAGCTCTTCTTTATGTATATACTAGGATCTTTTAGTCGTTAAAAATAATTTTTAAATGAATCAGTGCATCATGTCTAGCTTGGTCTTCTTCTTTGAAAAGTGTTGAATCATTATAATTTTGTTGAACTTGCCAATTCGAATAAGATATTGTATAGATCTGTTATCACGAGGTATGACTTGAAAATGATGAATAATTTGTGCATGGCCATAATTGAAAGTTATAATTCACCATACAACATATGCAATGGTTTCCAGAATGTTTTTGCATTTTTAATCAAGGGATATTAGTATTTGTGCATCTCCAATTTTTGAATGCTAACTTGTGCTAAAGCATGCATTGGGATACTAGTCGTGGCCCAAACGTGATTGTCTTTCACTCAGTCTGGTTGTTGTCATGGCGGTTCGAAATGAGACTCTTTATGAAGTCTGACTCGAGCGTACCTCGTGAATGTTGGTTTCTCTTGGGCTCGAATGTAGCTTGTTATGACGCCCAAGTTTTTGCACCCTGCTGAGCCATTTGAGCTCATGGACTTCATGCTAAACCTAGTACATTTTCTGAAATTGAGAGTGAGGTCTCACTTAGTATCATCGCCAATTCATTTTGAAGTTCAACTATAGTATAGAAGACAGTAGGATACTTTCAGCCTCACTTTTTTTACTGTTTTCTGGAAATTGGTTCGAGGTGTGCCATGAAATAAAATTAGATAATGAATGGCCCTTGTGAATTAGTTTAGAAACACTCTAATTAGAATAGAATGAGGTGCACCGTGCCAAACAAAATCACAAATTGCGTGGCCCTATCTAATTATTTCTTTAAAATATTTAGAACTCGTACCGTGCCATTTAGCTAATTTTCATGGCCCTCGCAAAGTTAACAACGCGTTAATTGGTTTTAGGCACGTTATTTAATAATTTTACCTTCTTAAACTCGGGTGTGCATTTCATGTGACCCAAATCCAAATCCCAAAACATTGAATAAGATGTGTTCCGGATTGCGGGTGCATTTCATGTGACGCGATCCAAAGTCATGTTTTAAACGACGTTCAATATTCTTTAAAAACTGAATAAAAGCAGTTAAAAGCTAAAATTTTCACATAGGTTCAAAATGTATTAAAATCAGATAATTAAGCCGAATATGACAGTTGAGCGACTGTGCTAGAACTACGGAACCCGGGAATACCTAACTTCTTTTCCCGGGTTAACAGAATTTCTTACTCGAATTTCTGGTTTGCAACTGTTAAATAGAGTCAATCTTTCCCCGATTCAGGATTCAACCGGTCACTTGGGACACCATAAATCTCCCAAGTGGTGACTTTGAATCTCTTAATAGTAAATCCCGTTACGATTATCCTTTAATTGAAGAAACTCCTTTATACTCTCTTCCAGGGATGTAGTGAAAAAATGAGGTGTGACAATGTGTTCTATTTCTATGATGTGAGATGGGATCTCAGCCTTGTATTGTGGTGGTACTGGAGAGCTTGAGGTACAACTCTTTCATTTGAGTCATTTTCATGATTTGATCATGTTCGGACTGTTGCTTATTGGTGCGTCTATTCTGCAAGTTGTGTCTTAGGCCTGTATTTATGTGTCATGTCACCAAAGTAGTGTGTTGGAGTAGAGGAGATTGTTGGAATCATTAATGAATACGAATGGATTCGATTTTAGCATGTTGGAAGGATAATATCGAGTTTCGGCTCAGAAACTTGATGTGGTATTTGCCCAAGGAGAAGTGGCTTCATGAATGGTTGATATGGGAAAAGGTTATGATTTACCGCGTGTTTTAGTTATCATTGGCAGTATATGAAAATATTGGGATGAGACTTTAGTTGATAAAGGTTTTTCATCGGTATTCATGTGTTGTGTGCAGCTGCTATAAATGGAAGTTATCGCTACATGTGTTTGAGTTTTGTGGTATATCATATAATTGCACCTGAGGTTCCAGGCATGGGTTTTTACCGCTGGTTCGGTCCTATTTAGAGTAAGGAGTGAGGTTTTGATCGTATTGATGGTTTCAGAAGAGAGAATGTGGTTCTATAGTTTATGGGCTAGATGAGATTGTCAAATTTAAGTTACAATGTCTTATTGGACCTATATAAGGTAGGGTGACGTGGGATCACATCCGGGTATATGCATGGTAAGGTTATTTAGCAATTGGTTGGATTTTGTAACAACTTCGAGCACGTTCGAGGACGAACGTTTATTTAAGTTGGGGAGGATGTGACGACCCGACCAGTCGTCTCACGAGTTACCTCTTCATTTCCCCCATTTCTGCTTCTTTATGCTTCGTTATCCATGTTTTGTAGTATCGGGTTGGTCAGATCGAGTCCGGAATGATTTTGGTAAGGTTTGAGACAGTTAGTCTCTTTTAAGAAGATTTAAGTTAAAAAAGTCAACCGAATGTTAAGTTATGTATTAGAGGGCTCAGATGTGAGTTCCAAAGGTTTGTTTAGCTTCGGGAAGTGATTTGTGACATAGGAGTGTGATCAGAATGGGTTTTGGAGGTCTAAAGTAGAATTAGGCTTGAATTGGCAAAGTTGATATTTTGGCCATTTCCGGTTGGTAGGCGAGATTTTGGTCCAGGGGTTGGAATGGAATTCCGAGAGTCGCACTAGCTTCATCATATCATTTGAGATCTGTGTCCAAAATTCCAGGTCATTCGGACGTGGTTTGGTTGGGTTTTTGATCAAAAGAATATTTCGGAAGATTTTAGAAACTTACGCTTGAATCCGTTGTGTTTTGCGTGATTTGATGTTGTTTGAAGTGATTTGGTGATTGGTAGAAGTTTGAATAAGGTTTTATGATGTGTTTGTGCCTTTGGTTGAGGTCCCGGGGGCCTCGGGTGAGTTTTGGATGGTCAATCGGACCATTTTGAAGTTTGGAAAATTGCAGAAAATGCAGGTCCAGTGTTCCAAAGATTTATCGCTTCGCGTTTATAAAAGGAGCCTCGCATTCGCGAAGAAGGAATTGAGGAAGGCCACAGTTAAACCTTCGTGTTCACAACAGGGGCTTCGCATTCACGGAGGGTTGGCAGGGTGTGAAAAGCGTTCACGAGAGGGTACTCGCGATCATGTAGAGTAATTTGGGATCGAGGCCTTTTTGTTCATCTCGTTCGTGTAAGGGGGTCGCGTTCGCGAAGGCGTAGGGGGAAGAATCACCGCGTTCACAATGGGTGTGTCGCGCTCATTAATAGGAAAAGTTGGTCAATGCGAATTTTATCTTCGCGAACACGAGAGTTGACTGCGTTCGCGAAGAAGGAGAAGTCAGACCTGGGCAGAGTGTTTTAAGTCATTTCATCCGCGAGCTTGGGTCTATTTTCACCCATAGTTGATCATTTTCAGAGCTTCTTGGTGGAGAATAAAGAGGGATTCAAGGGGAATCGATTGGAGGTAAGATTTGTAAACTCAAAACTCGTTTCTATTGTGAAATCTACATAGAAAATCATGAAACTTAAGCTAAAAATGGAAGAACTAGGGCTTGGAATTTTTGATTTGGATTTGGAGTTTTGGACGACCATTTGGGGTCAGATTTGAGAACTTTTGGTATGTATGAACTCGTGGGGGGACAAGGAACCCGTTGATGTAAAAATTTCTGAGTTTCGAGAAGTGGGCTCGGAGCTCGGGTTTTGCTAATTTCGGGATTTTTGGTATTTTTTGATTGTTTTCGCTTGGGCTTTGTTCCCTTAGCATATTGTGACGTATTTGTTGTGATTTTGGATAGATTCGACACGCGTGGAGGCCGATTCAAGGGGCAAAGGCATCACGAGCTAGAGATTTAGGGGGTTCGAGGTGAGTAATGATTGTAAATAATGTTTTGAGGGTTTGAAACCCTGGATTGCACATCTTAGTGCTATGTTGAGGTGACTTAGACGCTGGATAGTGAACGTAGGGTAGAGCACAGTTGGGGATTGTGACTTCGTCAATCACGATTGATGATTTTACCGCGTGTTTGATTGAAAACTATCTGTTATCATCATTATTTGGGCTGAATGCCATATTTGGGCCGAGTGCCAACTATGTGAACCCTTCGAGGCTTGTTAATTATATTTCCTCACTGTTCTGACTTTATACTTAACTCATTCATGTTATTTTCCATTGTTTTCAAAACTCAGCCAAGTTTACTTTGCTTTAACACATGAAATGATATTTCAAATAATATTTTGGGCTGAGCATCATCTTTTACTGTTGCCCAAGTGGCTTATGTGATTTTTGACTGAGTAAGGCCGAGGGCCTAGTTGTGAGGAAACACTGATACTGATTTGAGGCCGAGGTCTGAGATATGTACGCCACGAGGTGGCTTGTTGATATTTTTTATGAGGCTGAGGGCTTGAGATATATACGCCACGAGGTGGCTTAACTGATATGAGACCTAGGGCCTAGATTTGATTCCACAAGGTGGCTTGATATTGCACTTGGGTCGTAAGGGGCCCCTCCTAGAGTCAAAACACCACCAGTGAGCGCGGGTACCCATTGTGATGTGAGATATAGACCGATGGGCTGGTACTATTTTGAGATTGTGCACGAGAGGCGAAACTTCTGTGTGTTTACTTTGTCTTAATTGTCTGTCATTACTTATTGAATGTGTATTTGTTCCCGAGGGCAAAACCTTATCTTTTTATCTTCTTAATTTTCTGGCATTACCTATTGATTGAGTGTTCGTGCCCGAGGGGCTGATTTCTGTGCTTATCTGCATTCATTGGTTTGCATTCATTTGCATAACTGTTGGAAAGTCATTTTTTTTCAAAAGAAGTTTAAACCGAGCTAAGATGTTTTTAAGAGATCTCATAGCTTCATTGCTTTCTTAAATGGTTTTATACTGCTTCTATACAGTATGTTGATATGATTTACGTGATTTCTTGTCGCTCAGTTGTTATTTACCTTTATTACTCACGCAGTTGGAGTACTCACTTTACTCCATGCACCTTGTGTGCAGATTTAGGTATTTCTGAACCCGGTAGCAGGTATTGGTTTATCCAAGGCAGAGTCATCGGAGTTTACCCAGGTAGCTACCGGCATCCGCATCACTGCTTTACTCCCCCTTTATTTCATTTATCTGTACCTAGTACATTTAAACTTGTCAGTTGTAGTTAGACCCTAGTAGATGCTCGTGACTTGTGACACCCCAGGTTGGGCTGTGTTTGGGTTGTACTTCCGCATTGTTATGATATTATATGTTCTAGCCTATTTTACTGTTGTTTAGCTGTTTAACTTCGAATTGGCAATGTGTCGGCTAGCCTTGTCTTCACGAGAGGCGCCATCACGACCGGGTCTGGGTTTAGGCTCGTGACAAAGAGGTTATATGCGTCGATGAGTTCATCTCCACATATGAGATTGCACTTTGAAAATAGAGGACCACCTGGTGTTATGTGTCATCCTTCAGATGGAGAAGCTTGAAACCACTTTGATAGGACATATCCAGATTTTGCTAGTGAACCAAGGAACATTCGGTTAGGTCTGTGTGTGGATGGCTTCATGCCTTTTTCTATATCTATGACACCATATTCATGTTGGACTGTCTTTATTACACCCTATAATCTACCACCCGAGTTATGTATGACTAGTCCATATATATTCTTAAATTGCATTATCCCCGGTCCACGTAATTCAATCAAGCAGAATTTCAATTTGCGTGCTAATTTAATGTGGATAATTAATGATTTTCCTGCGTATGGAATGTTGTCTGGTGGGTGACTGCTGGGAAGCTAGCTTGTCCTTACTTCATGGGAAATAGTAAAATGTTCACTTTGAAATATGACCGAAAATCATGGTTTGATTGTTATCGTCAATTCTTGCCTCCTGATCATGAGTTTAGAAGGATGAAAAATGCATTCAAAAAGAATAAAATGGAATACTATTTTCCACCTCCAAAACTTTCAGGTGAGGAAATTTGGAAGAGGTTCCAGAACTTCAGTAAAGTTACTGAAGCTCCACCTTATAGATTCCCCAGATACGGTGTTACTCATAATTTGACGAAACATATTATATTTGGGGAGTTGCCTTATTGGAAGGATAATCTTCTCCATTACAACCTTGATGTCATGCAAATTGAGAAAAACTATTTTGACAATTTGTTCAACATAGTAATGGATGTTAAAGGTAAGACAAAGAATAACCTGAAGGCTAGAATGAACTTACAAGAATATTGTAGGCAGTCTGAATTATACTTGCAAAAAACAAACAATGGTAAGGTGTTCAAGCCCAATTCAAGTTACATATTCATTTTGGAGGAAAGACGGAAAATTTGAGATTGGGTAACGAAATTGAAGATGCGTGAAGGTTATGCGTCTAATTTTGGGAAAAAGCTAATATGGAGGTAGGGAAGTTGAGCCATTTGAAAACTCATGACTGACATGTTTTCATGGAGACCTTAGTGCTATTGCATTGTGTGGTTTGCCTGAAAGAATCTGAAAACCCATCACAGAGATTAGTTTGTTTTTCAAAAACTTACGTTCTTCCACATAAAGGGAAGAAAACCTACTCCAGATGGATCAGAACATTCGTGTAACTTCTACTAAGATGGAAAAGATATTTCCATGTGTTTTTTTATGTGATGGAACACCTTCTAATCCACCTTATACACGAGGCACGACTTGGAGGGCTTGTTCAATGCATATGGATGTATCCCTTTGAGAGGTAATATCATAAGTTTGATGTAATTTTCTATTTTATTTTAATGTTATTGACTAACCTGAAATTATGTAGAACAATTGACAAATGCAAACAATTTGCTAAGCAGAGGAATAGGATTGAAGGATCTATATACGAAGCTTATCTTGCAAAACAAATTGGTTATTTTTGTTCTTATTATTTTGAGAGTAATGTGCCATGTGCTAGGAATAGGCCCAACAGCCACACGGTCGACCTTATGAATGATCCATTATATCCGCCTATGTCCATATTCAATCAACCATGACGATGTTCTAAGGATGTTAGAAAGAGAAATTTGAGTGATATGGACTTCAAGTCAGCTACACTTCACGTGTTGCTAAATTGTCCCGAAGTTGTACCGTTTCTCAAGTAAGTATTGATTTAGTTGTTATTAAAATATAAAAATTACTGTGAACATCTCAGTGCAAGTACTAAAAATATTTGATGTGTCACAGTCACTTCGTGGGTCAATTTGTCCATGATGCTATATATACGATATTTGATACGTGGTTAAAACAATTTGTAGGTTTATCCTTAAAATATTCTAACACTATGTAGGTAAACAATGTTCGGAAGTTATGCTAACTTATGAATTTTTTTAACAATATGTAGGTATATGATCTAAATANGTCCATATTCAATCAACCAGGACGATGTTCTAAAGATGTTAGAAAGAGAAATTTGAGTGATATGGACTTCAAGTCAGCTACACTTCACGTGTTGCTAAATTGTCCCGAAGTTGTTCCGTTTCTCAAGTAAGTATTGATTTAGTTGTTATTAAAATATAAAAATTACTGTGAACATCTCAGTGCAAGTACTAAAAATATTTGATGTGTCACAGTCACTTCGTGGGTCAATTTGTCCATGATGCTATATATACGATATTTGATACGTGGTTAAAACAATTTGTAGGTTTATCCTTAAAATATTCTAACACTATGTAGGTAAACAATGTTCGGAAGTTATGCTAACTTATGAATTTTTTTAACAATATGTAGGTATATGATCTAAATATTGGTGTAAATCAATTTTTGAAAGATATATCTTCGGGACCTGGGCTTGAGGTCTCAACAATGTCTAAGTACGTTGTGAATGGTTGTAAGTTTCATACAGAGGATTGCTCTAAAAATAAAAATAGCAACAACAGTGGGGTGTGGGTTCAAGGTGGTGATGGCAACCAAGTTGGAGATATTGATTATTATGGCGTGCTCAAAGAAATAATAGCACTAGAATATACAAGTTGGCGATTTAAGAAATTGATACTCTTTAGATGCAAGTGGTTTGACCCATATCCAACAAGAGGTACAAGAGTACACAATCAATACAACATAATTGAGGTTAATCATACGAGGGAGTATGATTGCTATAATCATTTCATAATTGCACATAATATTAGGCAAATGTATTATGCTCCTTATCCATTGCGACAGAATAAGTCCGATTGGTGGGTTGTAATAAAAACTAAGCCTGTGGGTAGGGTGGAAGTCAAGAATGTGTTAGATGTTGCATATCAAAATGATATCTCCAGTGTTCACCAAATAGTGGAAGAAGTTTTCGAAAATAATTTGGAACATCCTGAACACATATTGGAAGAAGTTGATATAAATGAAGTAAGAATTATAGAAAACGGGGTAGAAGAATCAACTGATGAAGCTCAAACTAGTGAGGAAGAAGAATTCTCAGACGAGGAACAATATGTCGATGATCATTAAAAAGTTTGTTTCTTTAAAAACTCTCGTTTATAGCTAGTTTATTTATATGTTTCAATATAAATATGTATTATATTATGTAGATGATAGGCAAGGGTCGAAGTAATAATGACCCTACTAGTTCTCGGGGTTGAGAAAAGGATAGGAAACTAAAGAGGAGGGTAGAAGATAATACTCAATTTTTTCCACCCTCTTCAGAGATGCCTATGACTATGCCTATGTATTTGCCTCCACCCCAGGGTTATTATGAGCTGCCACAACATCACGAGCCATACACTTTTGTGCAGACACCAGGTCTTTCATCACAGTCACATCCACATGGATCACAGCCATCAGTATTACAGCCACTCGGGTAACCGCTATCAGTGTCACAGCCACTTGTGAGCAATCCAGCTATGTCACAGTCACAGGGAACGCAGTCATCTTCATTAGGGACTCTATCTATTTTAGGCCTTCACCTGAAAGATACTAGCTCTGACCCCCTACACCTTCCACACATGCCTTTGATATACATGCTTCGGACGGTGATGCTGATGATGACGAGGAGGTGCATTATGATCAATATGGCAGGATCATCATAGTCCCTGAGGTGATGGCTAAGAGTTATTTGTTATTTTTACGTTTATTATTTTGTACTGGTTTTACTAAGATATTAATGTGTTTTTTTAATTAAATTGCAGGTTCATTCCTAGTAATATTACTACGAGGATAATCTCCAAAGACACCAGAAAGCTTTGTGATAGCCCTTATGCGATATGGAGTGAATTCCCATTCTCGCTGAAGGAGAAAATTTTCAATCAATTTAAGGTATAAATGTTCTTTTAAGCAGTATAATTATTTATATTTATGATATTTTCATATA
>MU686409.1:32545-55803 GCA_026770625.1 Nicotiana glauca
GGGGTGAGACATTAATCTTATATAGGACGGGGGGGATTCAATCTTGGCCGTTGGATCATTAATGATCAACGAGCCGGATTTGTCACTTAAACAAAATGGCAGCGTTTGGTCTTTCATTGAGACTGGGTCGGTCTTAAATGAAATGGGTCGGGTATAGGGGAGGCCTTGGAGCCGTTAGATCAATAGGAATGGACGGCTTAGATCGACTCACATGAAAGGGCGTCGTTTGAGCTTGGACGGGAGATGCACTGGACCGTTCGACCAGTTCGATCAACGACTCAGATTGAAGGCGCCTAAACGGTGTCGTTTGGGCCTCTGAGAGATCAGGCCATCTGGGCCGGGTACCTAGGGTCGTCTTGGGCCTGGCTTTGGGTTTAAATTTTGGCCCAAATCTGATTTGCTTCATTTTTTTCAACTCTTTTCTTTTTTTCTTCTTTTAATTAACAATTAACAAAAATTCTATGTTAATTTGTAAAACAAAAATTAACCTACAGAATATTAACGAACCCTTAAACAACAATTAACACATAAAATTTAACACCAATTAGAAACAAAAATCACACAATTGTGCATTAATTGACAAAAAATAGAACAAATACATATTTTGTGATTTTCTTTCTTTTAAAACCAAACTACGGTTTAATTAATTCCTAAATGCACAATTAAACCCTAAATATGCATGTAACAGGTATTTTTGTATTTTTCCATTAATTAAACAAGAATAATTATCCAAAATGTCACGCCAAATTCTCAAAATTGTACCCAAAGACAATTTGCTTTATTTTTCGATTTGTTTTGGAGTAATTTTCGTGAAGCAAAAATCACGTGCTCACAATCCCCAACCACCCCAAAATAACTTCCGTCCTCAGGAACTACCCAGGAGATAAACTTTCACCCCCATCGGTGAACCATATTCTGAGTTATTCCCAAAGCTAGTCCAAATGGGTTTCCTGCAACCCATACCCCCAAAGGGGCAAAACCCGGAATCACCATCATATCAGAGGGGTGTCAGATGTGCCTATCATTCGGGGGTTTAAGGGCACGATACGAACAATTTTTGGACTTTAAAAAGGGCAGTGGAAGACTTGATAGAACAAAGAAAGATAGTGGTAAGGGACGAGGAGGTCCCAAATGTGACTAACAATCCCTTGCCCGCTCACAATAATGGGCCAGTGATTGGAATGATTTGTTAAGATGGGGAGTTTGATCCCGCCTTAAAAGCCATAATTGCCATTGTTGATGCAGATAGAAAGCCAAAAATTGACCTGAAGCAAGATAAAGGGGAAAAGAAGACCAAAGCTACCCAGTCAAAAGCAGAAATGAAAGTTGAAGCAGAAACGAAGGCAATGCCTCCAAAAGATGGTGTTCTCTATATCCCACGAGGCAGCAAAGAAAAACAGTTGACCTTGAGTCCTCCAAAAAGACTTGAAGTGAAAAAGGGAACACCAATGTATGTGCCAAAAGGAGCCTATGTGGTTCGGGGGACAATTAAACCGCTTCGGCCGAATGAGCCAGTGGTTATTGGACGCATGCCACAGAAGCCCATGATAGATCCTACTACTGTACTATTATCTCTATTGATGAATTCCATCGAACATCAGAAGGTATTAATTAAGACTTTTAATGAAGCATATGTGCATGTTGAGACTTCTGTAGAGTAACTGGAAAGAATGGCGGAAAGATTCTTTGCAATCAACCAAATTTCCTTCCGTAAGAATGACTTGCCCCCAGAAGGAGCCACACATAACAAAGACCTGCACCTAACAGTCAAATGCGAAGGGTACTACATGAAAAGGTTATGGTGGATGGAGGTTCCGGGGTAGACATCTACCCGCTCTCGACTTTACAACGCATAGAAATTAGGACCGAAAGAATTCGACCCAACAATGTCTTTGTACGGGCTTTTGATGGTATAAAAAGGGACACAATTGGAGAGATCGACCTGATTCTGACCATTGGCCCAGTGGATTTTGAAATAACTTTCAAGGTTCTGGACATGGACACGTCCTACAACTTTCTTCTGTGGAGGCCATGGATTCATGCGGCCGCAGCTGTACCCTCTACCCTTCACCAAATGGTAAAGTTCGAGCATAAGGGTCAAGAGATCGTGGTCCACAGGGAAGATAATCAATCAATCTATCGGGACCCTTCAGTCCCATGTCTTGAAGCAAGAGAGGGAAGCAAGCACATAGTTTATTAGGCTTTTGAAATTGTGGTCGCCGACCAGTATGAAGAAGGAGACCCTTGTCCCTGACCCTTACTTTCTAATGCATCCACCATGGTGGCTAAAGAAATGATCCGACTTGGCTTCAAACTGGGAAAGGGGCTTGGGAAATCATTACAAGGAATAGGAGAACCCATCACCCTACCTTCAACTGAGAAGTTCTTCGGGATAGGATTCCACCATACCCCAGATGATGTAAAGTGGGAAAATAAGAGAAACAATGAGGGATGGGTTTTACCTCAACCACTACCACATTTATATGAAACTTTTGTCAAGCCAAGATACAATGAAGAAGAAGACGATGAGGCCTTTACAGCCAAAGAATTTGAGGAAATATGTGGGGCAATGAGAAAAATGCTTTATGAAACCCATATGGTTCAACCAGGAGAGGGCACTAGCACCGCTGAGGTGCTGTATATGGGACCAGGCGCCAAGTTGCAAAATTGGAAGGCTACGCCATTTCCAATCTGGAGGGAGTTCCGGTAGACTTGTCCTGCTACTTTTTCTGCATTTCGAGTTATTCCAGGGTGTAACTCAGATGTTTTCTTTAGTTTTCTTTTTATTTAAATTTCGAAATGTAAACCCTGTTATCCTCAAATTCCAAGAAATGAAATCAACTTTCATCGTTCATTTTCCTTTATTCTTTCTGATTTTGCTATTTTTCTCTTTCAGTTCTAATAATTCGGCTTTAAATAACATGACATGCTTGCGGACTTCATGCCCAGATCCCAACACGCTTTCTAATTGTGAAAGAATGAACCAAGAATGTGAATATGATGAAGAAGAGGCTTTTAGGGAAATAAATCGAGAATTGGAACAATTTGAGAATAAACCTAAGCCGAACTTGAATGATACAGAACCGGTTAATTTGGGGACTTCTGAAGAAATTTGGGAAACCAAGATAAGCATTCACACTGATGAGAAAACTCGGGATGCAATAATCCAACTCCTGTTTGAGTTCAAAGATGTGTTTGCTTGGTCGTACGACGACATGCCAGGACTAAGTGTTGATCTGGTGGTTCATAAATTGCCAACTTACCCAAATGGCCCTCTAGTCCAGCAAAGGCAAAGAAAATTTAAAACTGACATCAGTGATAAGATCAAGGAAGAAATCACGAAACAGTTGAAAATAGGGGTAATTCAAGTGGTCCAATATACTACATTGTTGGCTAATGTAGTTCCAGTTCCAAAGAAAGACGGGAAGACCCGGGTGTGTGTGGATTATAGAGATTTGAACAAGGCAAGTCCCAAAGACAATTTCCCTTTGCCCAACATCCACATCCTTGTTGATAACTGCGCCAAACATGAGATACAGTCCTTCGTGGATTGTTACGCCGGATATCACCAGGTATTGATGGACGAAGAAGACGCCGAAAAGACAGCCTTTACCACACCCTGGGGTACATATTTTTATAGAGTCATGTCGTTTGGTTTAAAGAATGCTGGGGCGACCTACATGAGTGCCATGACCGCCATTTTCCATGATATGATGCATCAGGAAATAGAGGTATATGTGGACGACGTGATCATCAAGTCCAGAACCCGGGATGATCATGTTCGAGATTTGAGGAAATTCTTTGAACGGTTGCGCAAGTATGATCTGAAGTTGAACCCTGCCAAATGTGCATTTGGGGTCCCGTCTGGTAAACTTTTGGGCTTTATAGTCAGCAGGAGAGGTATCGAGTTAGACCCAACAAAGATAAAGTCTATCCGGGATTTGCCTCCTCCGAGAACCAAGAAAGATGTGATGAGCTTGTTGGGTAGATTAAACTATATCAGCCGGTTCATTGCTCAACTGACATCCACATGTGAGCCCATATTCAAATTATTGAAGAAAGATGCAGCAGTCAAGTGGACAGATGAATGTCAAGAAGCCTTTGATAAGATCAAAGAATATCTGTCAAATCCACCAGTCTTGGTCCCACCAGAGCCTGGGAGGCCTCTTTTCTTGTATCTGACGGTCTTCAAAAATTCTTTCGGATGTGTCCTCGGACAACACGATGTAACCGGGAAGAAAGAGCAGGCGATCTATTATTTGAGCAAGAAGTTTACCAGCTATGAAGCTAAGTATACTCTATTGGAAAGAACCTGTTGTGATTTGACTTGGGTCGCTCAGAAGTTGAGACATTACTTGCATGCCTACACCACCCACCTCATAACTAGGTTGGATCCTTTGAAATACATATTTCAGAAACCGATGCCCACAGGGAGATTAGCAAAATGGCAGATTCTGCTCACTGAATTTGACATAGTCTATGTCACTCGCACAACAATGAAAGCTCAGGCGTTGGCAGATTATTTGGCTGAAAACCCGGTTGATGATGAATACCAACCATTGAACACTTACTTCCTGGACGAAGAGGTAAATTCAATAGAGACCATCTCTAAAGACACACATGCTTGGAAAATGTTCTTTGATGGGGCGGTAAACATAAAAGGTGTAGTAATTGGAGCAATCTTGATCTCACCCACTGGTCAACACTATCCGGCCACAACCAAGCTTCGGTTTTTCTGTACAAACAACACCGCTGAATATGAAGCATGTATCATGGGTATGCATATGGATATTGACCAAGATGTTGAAGAGTTATTGATTATGGGAGACTCAGATCTGATTATCCGGCAAGCCCAAGGAGAATGGGAAACCCGAGATGTTAAGCTTGTCCCCTATCGACAACATATGGAAGATCTTAGCAAGCAGTTCAAATCAATAGAGTTCAGGTACATCCTTCAGTGTCACAATGAACTGGCTGATACACTCGCCACTCTGGCCACGATGTTGCCCTACCCAGGCAATGCTCAAATTGATCCCTTGGAAATCCAAATCAGGGAAAGGCATGGCTATTATCATACGGTTGAGGTAGAGCCAAACACCCAACCATGGTACCACGACATCAAAAGGTTTCTGAAAATGCAAGAATATCCAGAGCAAGCTAGTAGGGATGAAAAGAGAACCATTAGACGACATGCAAGTGGTTTTTTCTTTAGTGGTGATGTCTTGTACAAGAGGACCCCGGATCTCAATTTATTAAGATGTGTTGATACCGAAGAAGCCGAAAAGATCATGTATAAAGTACACGCAGATGTGTTTGGACCTCACATGAATGGGTATGTTTTGGCAAAAAAAATCCTTCGAGCAGGATATTACTGGATAACCATAGAGAAGGACTGCTTCAGCTTTGTCTGGAAATGCCATCAATGTCAGGTGCACGGTGACTTGATTCATGCACCTCCAACAGAACTACATCCTATGTCAGCACCTTGGTCATTCGTTGCTTGGGGTATGGATGTCATTGGGCCAATCGAACCAAAAGCCTCAAATGGACATAGATTCATATTAGTTGCCATCGACTACTTCATGAAATGGGTTTAAGCCATCACACTCAAATTGGTCACTAAGAAAGCCGTGGTAGATTTTGTGCACTCTAATCTTATTTGCTGTTTTGGTATTCCTACGACTATCATCACAGACAATGCTGCAAACCTGAATAGTCGTTTGATGGAGGATATATGCGAACAATTCAAAATAACGCATAGGAACTCTACTCCTTATCGGCCCAAAGCCAACGACGTTGTTGAAGCAGCGAACAAGAACATTAAGAAGATTTTGAGAAAGACAATCCAGAGTTCCAGAAAGTGGCATGAACAGTTGCCTTTTGCCTTACTGGGATATCGCACTATAGTGCGCACATCGGTAGGAGCCACCCCATACTTGTTGGTTTATGAAACTGAAGTTGTGATACCGGCAGAGGTAGAAATCCCTTCGCTCCGGACAATTGTTGAAGCAGAGATTGAGGACAACGAGTGGGTCAAGACTTGCCTGGAACAATTGAACTTAATTGATGAAAAGCGAATGACTGCGGTCTATCACAGGCAGTTGTACCTACAAAGAATGGCACGTACTTACAACAAGAAAGTGCGACCCAGGAATTTTGAAGTAGGTCAATTAGTATTAAGGCGCATTCTTCCTCATCACCAGGAAGCAAAAGGAAAATTTTCTCCTAATTGGAAGGGTCCGTACATCATCAGGAAGATATTGCCGAGAGGAGCGTTATATCTGGGTGATATTGAAGGAAATAATCCTGAAGCAGCTGTGAATGCGGATGCGGTAAAAATGTACTATGTCTGAGCCTGCTTTGGTGATGTCTTTGTGTAGTTGAAATGACGAAGGCTTTTATTCCCGCTACCCGAACACTACTAACCCTTTTTGCAAGCCCTTTGAGCCAGTTACATTTCCTTGGCTACCCTCTTTGGAATCCAAAAACACCGATTAAAAAAAAATATATATATTTCCTGAACTACGTTCGACTTGATTCCGAAAGGATACGTAGGCAGCCTCTCTCTGGGGTTCAGTCATACCGAAACAAAAATCCCAATTTTCCCGAAAAAACCGAAACTGGGGCAGACAATATAATGGTTCGGCCATGAAACCGCTGAAATGGTTCCAAAGTTGTAGTTCCACCCAAAATCCATTTTACCCCAAAGACCTTTTCCAAGTCCTTCCGATCAATTAGCAAAGGCGGGGAAGTGGAAAACGTCGTTGGAATCTGATACAATCCAAACTGAGAGAAATAAAATGAGAGAGTCTTATCGGTGAAAACCTTTGGGCACCATAAGGCGACGGGAGTAGAGAAACTAAAAATGAGAGAGTCCGCTTAGTGAAAACTCGCAAAGAGCACTATCGGGTGACGGTGAGAAGAGAAATGAGAGAGGTCAATTGGCAAAAACCCGCAAAGGGCGCTGTCGGCCGAAAAGAAGACATCTCATCACTAAAAGAGTCCTGGAAAGGTTCGCTGGTTTTGAAATGTGGATCAATGAGTTCATGAGAAGCTGGAAAGTTTGGGCGGGTCGGGCATCCAGCCCAAGAAGCATGTCATGTTCATTTGAAGCCAGCATGCACCTCACATAAGTCCTTCTTTTTCCTCAAAAGGGACGCTTCTCTTTAAACTCATATGCTTGCCTTTTGCATACTTTTATTTGAATCTCTTTCGGTTTAAATCTGATTCTGTAACAATTACAAAGAAAATGTGGTAGGACCAGTTTCACAGGGCTCCGCCTGGTGAGAGTCTAAGAAAATATCCAGCCTTAGTGGTGCGTCAGTCCAATCCCGACTGACCATGGTGGTTGTTTGCTTCCAAAGTACAAGACATTAGAAAAGAGAGAAAGTCAAAGGCAAAAGAGCAAAATAAAGTGAAAAGGCCAGAGCCCACACGGGCAAGTCATCATGAAGACCTAAAAAGTTGAGTTTTGTCAAGTTTGAAAAGAATTTCCCTCTCAAGATCGGCAAGCAGCAAAGTTCTCAACGGAAATAGGACTGGGATCAAGCAATTGAGATGATCAAGGCCACAAAACCAACTACCGTTTCAACTAACAAATCATTCTTTGTTGAAAACAGGTCTTGTTCAAAGCAACCATGCAAGATGCAGGTGCAACCCAAAAAAGAAATGAAATGTGCCAATGCAGAAATTGCTTTGCAACAGGAAAAACGACCAAAATGGAAGATTCCTCAACACTCTTTCATGCATTCTGCTAAATAAAAGGAAAACATATAAAGAGAAAAACCAAAGAAAAGAAAGAAGAAAAGAAATAAAATGAAAATCCCAACGGAAAATCATGGTAGCATAGGATCCCACTCCTCAAAAAATCACGGCATAACCCGTGGATCTCCCTGGATTAACCCAAGGAGCTTTTTCTTTCAAAAATCCCGGCATAACCCGTGAATCTCCCTGACATAACCCAAGGAGCTTTTTCTTTCCAAAATCCCAGCATAACCCGTGGATCTCCCGGGCATAACCCAAGGAGCTTTTTCTATCCAAAATACCGGCATAACCCGTGGATCTCCCTGGCATAACCCAAGGAGCCTTTTCTTTCCAAATCCCGGCATAACCCATGGATATCCCTGACATAACCCAAGGAGCTTTTTATTTCCAAAATCCCGGCATAACCCGTGGACTTTCCTGGCATAACCCGTAGACCTTTCCTAGCATAACCCGTGGACCTTTCCGGCATAACCTGTGAACTTTACCGGCATAACCCGTGGACTTTCCCGGCATAGCCCGTGGACCTTTCCCGGCATAACCCGTGGACCTTTTCCGGCATAACCCGATGACCTTCCCGGCATAATCCGTGGACCTTCCCGGCATAATCTGTGGACCTTCCCGGCATAACCCGTTGACCTTTTCCGGCATAACCCGATGACTTTTCCGGCATAACCCGATGACTTTCCCAGCATAACCCGATGACTTTTCCGGCGTAACTCGATGACCTTCCCGGCATAACCCGTGGACCTTCCCGACATAACCCGTGGACCTTTTCCGGCATAACTCGATGATTTCCCGGCATAACCCGACTATTTCCCAGCACAACCTGGATCCATTCACAAGGATACACAATTCTGATTTAATCTTTAGATAGGCGTCACAAATAACTCACGAAATTTTCCTAGTAAAAACTGGAGCAAAAAATTTCGTTCGTTTGTTTGTTTTGCTATCTTAAGCAGGTCAATCTCAAGACACAAGGTGCGAGATGACCAATGGAATGAGTCTCAATCCAGAATCAAGAAAAGAAGAAAAGAACAAAAAGAAAGGAACTCAAATATGAACCAAACAAGGGTGCGGATTGCTCGAAATCTAATTGAAATCACAAGCTCCGCCAATCCTGTTTTTCTCAATGCTACATGAAGAAACAAGCACCTACAACTTGCGAGCATCAAGATTTAGATCGAAGTCTACAGCAAAATCAGTTAAGACTCAAGATCAAGTTTCAAAAGAATTATAGATATGAATCTTGTAACTCATAGTTGATAGGCACAGCTAGCTTAGCTTTGATTTTCCTTTTGGTGTAATAAGGAGGTCAGTAAGCAATAGCAGCGACAGCAACAACAATAACAGTAAAACCACAGCTTCACGGTAGTCCCAACTACCGAAACTTCTCGAACTATATTCACCTGATTCCCTCTTAGCCAGGGATATGTAGGAGACCTTTTGAAGCAAAGATTCGGTCAAGTCTTTCAAAAAAAAATGCTTCACACGGAGTACTCAAACGGGCAAAAATCGCTCGTATCCGCTTACTTTATCTTTGCACGAAAACTCTTCATGTTTCCGGACAAAGAGGGGCAGCTGTGAGTACGTGATTTTTTCCTTGTACGAATTACTCCAAAAGAAATCCAAAATAAAATAACTTTTTGATAGTTTGCAATTATTCCCAATTTTTTGTGTTTATTGTTTGCATTGTATGTGCATGTCTATTTGTTTAAATCAATGAAAATACAAAATATGTTGCATTTCGTATTAGGAGTTAATTGAATTTGTTTTTACATAAAATGGGGAAAAAATCACAAAAAATAATGCGCTTTGCATTTTAGCATTTAATGTCTAGCTATGAGATTTTATTGGTGTTTAACATTGTGTGATAATTATTATTAGGAGATAATTAGCATTTTTAGCCAATTTTTGATTTTTATTATTTAAGTTAGAATTTTGGCTTTGTTAATTAGAAATTAAGTAAGTGAAATAAAGAGAAAAATCGGACTAGGCCGTCCAAATTTAACCAAATCCAGGCCTAGAACATTTGCCTCACCCGGTCCAGTCCAGCCAATCTCAGAGACCAAACCAAAACGATGTCATTTTGTCATATTTGATCTGAACCGTTGATCTCGTTAGATCGAACGGTTCAGTCCGTTTCCATCCTCAGCGAAACGACGACGTTTCAAGTCGACTAATCCCAGCCGTTCAATCCACATCAATCCAACAGCCCTAGTCCCATCTCCCAGACCCGATCCATTCCCACGCCCGATCTGCAACCTCATTTAATCAAACGGCGGCGTTCCTTACAAGGGAATTGATCCAGTCCATTGATCTCAATTGATCCAACAGCCTGGAATAATCCCCTAATTCAATATATAAACCTAATTCCTACCTAGCCCCCCAAGCCATACCCCCCCACCCGTTCACCTCGTCTCTAACCTAGAGACAGGCTCAATACCCTCCGCCTTACTCCGCCGCTGACCGCCCACCGGAAATCGCCTACGGCGGCGGTCGACGGCCAAACAACCTCATTTTTACACCCTGAACTCCCCTCGACCTCCCCGTCCCAACCCCCACACCAGTTTCCATTGAATCCCAACCAGTCCTTTCGAATAATCAATTGAAGGTCATCCAGAAATCCCAAGTTATCCAATAGCCACCAAACTTACACCCTTTGACCCCTGGACTTCCCTCACCACTAGAACACCACTAGTTCCCCTCGAATCAACCTGGAATTCGCCGAATATTGATTTTGAGCCAAGAACCCTAGCCGCCGCCACAAGACCCCAGTGGCGGCGCTAACCCTAAACCTCCCCAAAATTACACCTCTTGACCTCCTGGCCTCCTTCGTCCCTAAACCATCAATAGCTCCCCTCGAATCTTTTCAAGCATCTCAAGTATTAGATCAGAGACGAACCAAAATGGGCAAATGGAGTCCTCACCAATGATTTGGGTCTATTTGGACTCTATTCGTGTGTTTTTTGCTAAAAACACACGAATAGGGTCGAAATGGACAGAAAATTAGAGGAATTTAAATAATTCATGTCCTAAGCTCAAGTTTGACGAGTAAGTTCTGTTCCCTCCGAATTTGTTTTTTATTTTTTATCTTTCTATTTTTTAGTTTTTGTTCAGTAAATTCATCCTCTACTCCTTTCTTATTTTTGTTTAAATTCGAACATTTTGTGCTTACTCTGGTTTTTGTTTTTCCTCTTTATTTTTACTGAGTGATACGGTTCAATCAAGTATTAGTGAGTTTTATATGAAACTGTAGGTATTCTTGTAATTGTTCATTATCACTGTTAGTTCAAAGTATGTCTCATGTGATTATATATCACATTGTATATGAATTCAGTATTTTCATGTAATGTATTTACAGTGTTCCGTTGTAGACTAGGTTTAATTTAGAATCGAGAATGTAGTTAGTTGTTCCCATGTATGTGTGTGTATCAGTTTTTAATAGTCCAGTTCAATCAATTGTCCTGAATCAGTGTTTTTGTTTTAATGCCATTTAATCTGATTTGAGTTCTAGCTTGAACTTTTCGATTGAGCTTGATAAGTTGTATTGGTTATATCTGTTGTAGAATCAGTCTAGTGTTTAATTAAGAATTAGTTTGGGTTAATTGTTGTTTAAGATTAATTGATTGATTGAATTGGTCATTAGCTGAAAGGGTAATACAGGTTAAAGGTTTGAATTGGTGATAACATTAGTCTCAGTAAATCACAGGGGTTTAGGTTAGTGAATGCAGTAGTTTCAGGGGTATTTTGGGGATTTAAATCACTTGAATAATTGAATATTTAAAGTCTATTAGTGGGCTAAATAGGGAAAATTCTAAGTGGGATTTAATAAGTCAATAGACAACTAGTAGTGGAGACAACATTTCTGATTTTAAGGCCTTAAACAAGTTAGTTAATGGTCCACTAGTTACCTTAAATTGGGAAAAAGGAAGATTTTCAGAGAATATATATAAAGAGGAGATTCTGAAAGAGAGGGGAGACATATTTTCAGATATACATACACACAGACACACTGAGAAAAAATACTGAAAAATCTGAGAGCTATAGAGTTAAAAAATATTTAAGGGAAAACTGAAAGTTAAGAAGGGGGATTATGCTGAGAGTAAAAAAGGGTCTTCTCTTGTTGAATCAGTGATTCAGATAGCTTGAGAGAATACTTTCAGTGTTTTAGATCATTTTCAGTCTTGAGAAGAGCTACTGTTCCATTAAAAAGTATCAGAAAATATTGTTACATCGAGTGATTGAGAGATCCAATAGTTATCTTCCATGAATTGTTTGTTTTCAAGTCGAACTTGGTGCTTTTGAGTGAATCATGGTCTGTTATTTGCTGGAGTTATTTTAAAAGCTATTTGGTATTGCTGTTGAGTCAATCTCTATTTCCGCTTGGTTCTGGGGGTTAGTGAGTCATTCATGGAGTTGAAATTGTTGTTGGTTGATGTAAACTGTTTCATTGCTGCTGGTATCTGCTGTCGCATTACTGTTGTTGCTATTCTGCTATGCTACTGCTGTTACATTGCTACAGCTGACCTCTTTTCCTTCTTCTTGTACTGTTCACATCCAGGTATTTGTTTCTCTCCTGATGTATTGATTCTGATTTTGAAGTGGAGATGCAATGAAGAAATGGTTACCCTTGTTCTTATGAAACTCTACCTATTTGGACTATTGTATGTTGATGCCTAAATAATATAGACTCAATAGCTTAATGTAGTTTAGATTTTATTTGCACATGACTGTGTAACTGGACTGAAATTGGATTATAATTGGACTGTGTTAGATGACAACTGTTCAGTTTATGTATTGGCTGTTTTAATTAGTTGCGTTATCAGTATAGCGTAGCGTAGTCAAAAGTTATAGAGAAATAAGTTCAAATAGTTTTCCAGCATGCTATTTCAATATTTCCAGACATGAGATCGCGAGTTATGCGAGTGAATGATGCTAGTTTGAACAATGTTTGTAAATAACATTAGTTTTCAAATGTCAGTGATTAACGTTGGTTTTAGTTCCAATAGTCGCAAAAACAATTTCTGAATAGTTTTGGATTTTGCGTAGTTAATTCCAATAATGATAGTTCGAAATAGTTTGAGAATAGTTAGTTTGTTTGTTCTCAAATTCGGGTTTCTCTTTTAATTTTCAACTTTAGTAATCTGCACCAATAGGCAAAGGAATAATAAAATAGATCATGAGATGAAAAATGCAAAAATGGATGTTTAAATAAAGCGTTGGCTTGCCCGCCTAGAGACTTGATCTTCGGATCTCCACAATGCTGTTGGATCAGCTTGCCTGATTCGGGCTAAGTCCATGCCCAATGCATGCGGCTACTGGACCTTTGTCAAAAATGTATATATTATATGGTTTGGGCTCATTTGGCAATTGTCTTGTTCGTACTCAAATGGCCTGATGTGGGTTTTAAGTTAGGTAGTGGTTTCAAACTAAAAGGCACCCCTTTTGTTTGGATCTGGACTTGAAGTCAAAACTCGAATTTCATAATAATAATTAATTAGGACTTTTCTTTCTATTTTTTTTGAAGACAAAAAGACATAGAAAATCATAGTTGCTATAGGTTTTCCTTTTAATAATAAATGAGACGAGCCTCGCCGAATAAATGCACAAACTGCGGGGCCCTCATAAATGCATACTAAAAATACTTAGATATCGGGATGGGCCGTATAGCGAATTTCACGGCCTTTCCCAAAATAATAATGCGCTAACATCTTTAGGCATGCCTTTTTAAATAATTTACTTTTCTTAAATTCGGATGTACATATATGTGACCCAAATCCAAATCTCAACGAAGTCGAAATTTGTTGACAAACACGGGTACATTGATGTGACGTGGTTCGAGATATGTTTTCACGACATTGCAATTCTCATAAAAAAAATAATAAAGCGGTAAATAATCTTTAAAATAGCACTATAGGATGACATATATTAAAATCAGATAGTAAGCCATTTATAACAGTTTAAGCGACCGTGCTAGAACCACGGGATTCGGGGGTGCCTAACACCTTCCCTCGGGTCAACAGAATTCCTTACTTAGAATTTCTGGTTCGCAGACTTCAAAAGGAAAGTCGAAATTTTCCTCGATTTGGGATTCAAAATAAACCGGTGACTTGGGACACCAAAAGCCAAACCTTTCCCAAGTGGCAACTCTGAAATAAATAAATAATCTCATTTCGAATAATGTCACTTCAAATTGGAAAAAACTCCCTTATACATTTATCCCCCGGGGGAGGTGCGTAAAAAGGAGGTGTGACAGTAAACACTGCATGTTACATCATAAATAGATGCATGACCAGACATCTAGTAGAGAAGACTCCCTATGAGTTACTTAAAGGGAGAAAACCAAACATATCCCATCTTAGGGCTTTTGGTTGCAAGTTCTATGTATCCAATAATGGAAAAGACTCCCTAGAAAAGTTTGATCCAGAAGTGATGAGGGAGTATTCTTGGGATATTCTTCACATAGCAAAGCTTATAAAGTTTTTAATTAAAGAACTCTGTGTGTAGAAGAAAGTTTGCATGTAGTATTTGATGAAACTAACATTCTTTCTGAGAGGTAGGAACATGAAGATGAAGCCATTGGACTGGTCAAAGACTTGGCTGAAGCATCAACTCATGTCAAAGTGACACCTGCAGAAGGAACATGTAATGGAACAGGTTCTTCCTTACAGGGTAACCTGACAGGGGGAAGATATCAAAGAGGAATTGAAATAAACTCCTTAAAGGAACCTGTCCATGAACATGTTCCTCATCAAATTGCTGAAAGATCTCGCAGAAGCCAGTTGTTTGTAAAACCTCACTAGTATTAAAGTTCTCATCCCAATGAGAACATTATCACTGATCCAACATCTGGAGTCAAAACCAGATCACAATTAAAGAATATCTGTGCTTTTGATGCTTTTCTATCTCTAATTGAACGTAAAAATGTTGTTGAGGCTTTGCAGGATGCAGATTGGGTCAATGCTATACAGGAGGAACTCAATCAATTTGAAAGAAGTCAAGTCTGGCATCTAGTTCCTAGACACAAGGACAGATCAGTCATTGGTACAAAATGGGTCTTCATGAACAAACTTGATGAAGATGGAACTGTTACAAGAAACAAGGCAAGGCTGGTGGTTCAGGGCTACAGCCAAGAGGAAGGAATAGACTATGGTGAGACATTTCCTCCAGTCGCAAGACTAGAGGCAATCAGGCTTCTCATTGCCTTTGCAGCACATATGGAATTCACTCTCCATCAGATGGATGTCAAAAGTGCTTTCCTAAGTGGCTACCTCAAGGAAGAAGTTTTTGTGAAACAACCTCCAGGATTTGAAAGCAAGGAATGTCTTGAGCATGTGTACAAGCTAGACAAGGCTCTATATAGGCTCAAACAGACCCCAAGAGCTTGGTATGAACGAATATCAAAATTCCTACTAGAGCATGAGTACAAAAGAGGTAAAATTGATAGCACTTTGTTCCTAAGGGAAAAAGGTAAAGACCTCCTTGTTGTGCAAATATATGTTGATGACATAATATTTGGGGCCACTACTGAGAGGTTGAGTAAGGACTTTGCAAAATTAATGGGAAGTGAGTTTGAAATGAGTATGATGGGTGAACTAAACTTCTTCCTAGGCTTGCAGATCAAACAAAGCCCAAATGGGGCCATGATCCATCAGCAGAAGTATACAAAAGAACTAATCAAAAAGTTTAAAATGGAGGACTCCGAAGAAATAGATACACCTATTGCAACTGCCACTAAATTAGATGTTGATGAACCTGGTTCATTAGTTGATCAAAAGTTGTATAGGGGTATGATTGATTCACTCTTGTATCTTACTGCCAAAAGACCTGATATTGTTTTCAGTGTAGGGCTTTGTGCTCGTTTCCAGGAAAATCCAAAGGAGTCACACTTGACTGTTGTCAAGAGGATATTGAGATATCTGAAAGGCACCACTGATCTGTGTCTTTGGTATCCCATATGTAGTAATTTTGATCTTGTAGGATATGCTGATGCTGATTATGCAGGTTTCTTAGTGGACAGGAAGAGCACTTCAGGTATGGCACATATCCTGCGGTCATGTCTTGTGTCATGGGCTACCAAAAAGCAAAATTCAATAGCCCTATCTACTGCTGAAGCTGAATATGTTGATGCTGCTTCTTGTTGTGCTCAATTGCTATGGATCAAACAATAGCTGGTAGACTTTGGAATTGAAGTGGGATGTATTCTAATATTTTGTGATAACACTAGTGCTATAAGTATGACAAAGAACCCTGTTCCTCAAAGGACCAAGCACATAGATATTAGACACCACTTCTTAAGAGATAACTATGAGAAAGGGTTAATCTCAATAGAATTTTGTACTACTGATAAACAAATAGTTGATATCTTCACTAAAGCACTGAGTAGAGAAAACTTTTAAAGGAACAGGTTGGAATTAGTGATGATTAAGATCACCTAAGAGGTCCAGTTCAGAATACACCAAAAAAATGATTTTTTTTTGGTTAGGAGTTCTTAATATCATGTAAATATCTAGAGTAATTCTTACTCAATTTCATACTTTAGTTAGTATACTACTATGACTTGTGTTTATATGATTCACTGATCTCTTACAAAGTTTTTATATTTTGACATTTGAGGCATGATCAAGAGAAATCTCACTTGAAGAACCTGGCTCATCAGTATATGCTCATGAGAAAGTTCAGGTATGTTTCTATACTTTGCACAATTAGAAAGATAAATTTTCCAATCGTGAGCAAAAGTCCTAATTACACCAAACTTCCAGAAATTCTATCCGTTGAGCATTGAACCGGTTTCATTACCTTAGGAGTCTAATTAAAATGGGACCTTTTCATAAAAACAAGCGTCGCCCATTAATCACCAAGAGACGGGAATTCTAATGTGATTAGACCTCTAATTGACTCTAAAAAGTCTATCGTTACTGCACTTAGTCAAAACCCCTTTTTAAATACACATCACCTCTTCTTTTTGCTCATAACTGTCACTCACTTCCTCCAAAACTCTGATCATCTCCTTCATCTCCAAAATTTCCAAAATTCCCAGAAATTCTCTACCATGACAAACCCTCAAGACAAACTAGGTACTCCCCCACCAGTATCCCCTAATACGTTATCATCAACACTTCTTATTGAAACCCCAAAACCTAGGTTTCATCGCCAGAAAGTGTTGGCCAGGAATACTGTAGCTTCTGGCTCTTTGAGAAAAGCCTAAATGAAAAATTGAAAGCTAGTCAAAGAGGGGAAAGCTCTGAAAAGAAATCATATGACTCAAGCTCCAAGTCTGAAGCTTTTGTCTCTACAAGTGATAGTGAAGAACGTGGGTCTTCTGAATGAGACAAGAATCAAGAAAACCCTAAAGAGGTAAATATATGCTATGTTTTTTCGGATGTAGTGGAGAAAGTAGATGATAGGTTTGTGTTGGTGGGATCTGTGAGAGATGTAAGTGAGGGAGAATCGAAGAGGAAGGGAAAGAAAAATAAAGGTAAAACTCTTGCAATTTGTGGAGAAGATGAGGACAGTGGCAACAAGCTAGGGGAAAGTGAATCTAGGGAGGCTGCTGAAGGTCTTGTGCACCTGAGTGAACAACAAGATGCACCTAGTCCATCTATGGAAGAAACCTTGGCTGACATTCGGAAGAAAGTTGGAGCAAGCTATGATCCCAAGAAGTGCAAAGCTTCCTCTCAAATGGCTCCAACTGCCTCTAAGCCAACAAAGAAGAGCAAGGTGTCACCTCCTAAGTTTACTGTCCTTTCAGCACCAAAGGTGAGAGCTACAAGAAGCAGGGTAAGGCAAAGTGAGGCTGAATTGCAGAAAGCCCTAGAGGCAATCAAGAAAAATAAGAAGGAAAAAGGAAAAGAAAAGCTTGTGGAAAGTTCTGAGGCTGCTGAAGAAGAGGAGGAGGAGGAGATGGAACTGGTCCATCAAGAGAGAGGTACAACTGTGGAGGTTCCCATTGCCAAACCAAAAGGAACCAAGACTCCTGCAAAGAAGTCTTCAAAATCTATATCTGCTGAATCTTCCTTGGCCAAAATAACTAGGTCTGCAGTGAAGCAAAAACAAGTAAAAGTTACTGAAGAAGAAGAGGAGGAGGAGTCTGAAAAGGAACAAGATCGATTTGCCATCTTTGACAGGAGAAAGATTTTGAAGGGGAGGTTGCTGAAAGACCTGGAGAGCCAGGCATGATAAAGTTGGTGGATGCTCTAGCTGCACAAGGTTGGAAGGACATGGTTTTTCAACTAGATGGAAGACTGGCAAGAAAGGAGATGATCGAGTTCATGGCAAATGCCACTGTGAAAAATGGGGTAGTCACCAGTATGGTTAGGGGAGTGAAGGTGCAATTTGATGCACCTAAATTGGGGATAATTCTTGACATACCATGTGAGGGCTACGATGACTACACTAGGTAGAGGTGGCCTTGTATAGATGATCTTCCTAGTTCTCTCCAAATTATCAGGAACTTTTGTGACACTGAGTCTGCTAAAGTTGTGCCAGAGGCAAGATTTGTACAAAAGAGTGAGATGAAGCCTGAGCATAAGGTGCTATTTGAATTTGTGAACAAGTGTCTGCTACCCAGACAGGAGAGGAGGCATACTGCTAACTACATGGACCTGGTTCTTCTAGAAAGCCTTGTGAGAGGAAAGCAAATTAACTGGTCTGCCTTCATTGTCAAGCTGCTGGACAAGGTCATAAATGGCTCCAAGGCTCATGCTACTCCTTATGGGTTCATACTGACGACTGTGCTAGATTGGTTGAATGTTCCTTTGAAGAAATGGAAGATGGCCTCCAGCAAGGACCATTTTGGTGTCAAAACCATGCAAGCTTGTGACTATCTCCTCAGTGTAGCCCCAGTTGAACTTGGTTCATCTTTGAAGACTCCAGTGAACAGCAAGGTTAGGGCTTTGTTTCAAGAGTGTGGGACAAAGGATGCTGAGATTTCTAGGCTCAAGGCTCGAGTTGCTGAACTTGAAAATAAAAGGAATAGCCTGAAATATGAGCTAGCAAAAATATGAGATTTCTCTTGTTTTGTGATGATTCTGTTCTCAATAATTAAGTTTTTGTCAAGTTTGATTATTGTTTCACGAAACCATGCTTTCACTTGCAGTTGCCCCAGTGGCCATGGGTATCTATTACAATCTGGGATTCACATTATATGTAACTTTTCGATGATGCCAAAAGGGGGAAGAGATATTGTGATTTACTTTATATTCTAAAAAAGTAATATTTATAACCTGATTAAATCTGGTCCTTAATGATGAGTTAAAATTTTCTTATGTAAAAGTGTTGAAAATTAGCTGAGTTCCACATGTCTCTGATCAGTAAAAGCACAGAGTTAGTCATCATCAAAAAGGGGGAATTTGTTGGCCCAAGTTTAGTTGAAGTTTTGAAGAATGGCAAATGAACTCAGTGAAGAATTAGGTCCATCTTATGAGACACAATAATTATGGCACATGCACATGAGATGCACGTGAAGAAGATAAGTCTTTGGGATCAAGCAGCAATATCTTCTGAATATCTTATGAACTGATCGAAAATATTGCATATGGGATAAGGAGAAGAAGTCTCCTTATGAGAAGAGAACACATCCGAATAAGGGTTGGAGTTTGGATTGTTCTAGGACTAAAATTCAATGGAGGATCAGAAATTGAGTCACGATCAAACTCTGATTACTAACCTAATAAATAATTGAATTGTTCTCTTTTACAGGTATGCACAAATACACATAAGTTAAGCTAAATTGAGAGCAAAAGAGCAAGGCAATTTTGCAAGCAATTTATGTGAGATTAAGTGTGCACTCCTGCAGCTACTTGAACGAGAAAGAAGAACCAGTTCCATTGTGTTTATTCTTATTCTAGTTCAATTGTAGTTGGTGGTTTAATATTGTACCTTTCCAGCTTTCATAGAAGAAATTGTATTAGGCACTTTGAGTATTCAAGTTAGAGTTAACTTGTAGGTGTCGCAACAGTTGAGGCTGTGTGTCACACTGCGATTAGAGTTTAATCCTTAGGTTTACAAGAGTTTGTAAATGTTGTTTTTAGCTCAGTTATTTTAGTGGAAGTTTAGGAAAATCCTACTGAATAGTAGGTCATGGTTTTTTTACCTTTTGAGCCAGGTGTTTTCCTGGTAAAAATCTCTGTGTTCTTTACTTTATGCACTCTTAATTCCGCAAACGATTATAGTAAGTACATCTAGAAGAACCAAGTTCTTCAGTGCGAAAATTAAGTACCACACAAATCACCCCCCTCTTGTGTGGTATTGCGTTTAGAACATCATCTATCTTAGAAGAAAATTCATCAGACTATGACGTTTATCCTAGGAGAAAGATTCATCAAACTAGGTTTTCTATCTTGGGAGAAAGATTCATCAGACTAAGATTTCGATCCTAGGAGAAAATTCATCAGACTAAGATTTTGATCCTAGGAGAAAGTTCATCAGACTATGTCTCTTTTCTATTTATTTTTGTGTATCTTAGGAGAAAGATTCATCAGACTAAGATTTCTATCCTAGGAGAAATTTCATCTGACTAGGTCTTCCATCTTAGGAGAAAAATTCCTCAGACTGGGATTTTTATTGGGAGAAAAATCCATCAGACTAGGACTTTTATCCAAGGAGGAAAATGTGAAATATAATGGCAAGATCTTACGCACATGCAGACAAATAAAGGCAAATATTTGAGAAACTTACCTTTGTCGGCTCTTCTCTTCTCTTCTTTTTCTCTTTTTCCTTTTTTTTGACCCACTTGCCTTACACTGCTTTGTTCCTGTTTCAAACAAAGAAAATTTTGTCAGTTTTAAAAATGGTGGTCGGTTTGTGGCCTTGAGTCTTGGGCAGCTTGGCTTCTGCTCAATCAACTTGAGTTAGTCTCAAGAGACTTTTTCTCTATATTAACCCTGATTGTTTCACACCCATTACCATTTCTATTTGATGGCTCAATCAGCCTTATCCCGACTAGAGATCTTTGATTAGGTGACATTTTCTGATATCTTGAATGATTTCCTGCTTTTTGAGCAATTTGTCTATTAGAGAGAATCACGAGTTACCTTTGCTTGTGCCAAGTTGACTGACAAGAGTCTTTTGAGAGAGCCTTTGCATGAATCCTCAAGGCATGTTGAAAGTAACAACTGTGTGCACTGGCCAAATTTATTTTGTGCAACTGAAAAGCTGGTAGCAGATTTTGAAATCTTTATTTTCTTGTTTTGACAAGGACTGACTCAGACTGAAGGACAGAATGATGCAAAGAAACAAGTATTAACAAGAAATGCCCATGTCGGAAGGACAGAAGGAAGATTTTTTTCCTTTTTTTCTTTTTTTTTTCAATAACTATCCTTAATGGTTATGACATGCATTTAACGGCCTGATCTATCAAATGGATCTGATCTATCCTTTTACCATTCTTATGACTTTGAAGTCGGGCTTGTTCGTGCCAATCCTCTACACCAGCTTCATGACTCACTTTCGACTAGTGGTGCCCCGAGGGGTTTTCACCAACAAGTCTTTCTCGTTTATTTATCTCTACTTATCATCGCCTTATAGTGCCCGTGAGGCTTTTTACTAGTAAGACTCTCTCTTTTTTTTTTCTGTTTCTTTTCCTTTTCCTTTTTCTTTTTCTTTTCCCTTCTTTTTTTGCGAGCAACTTGATAGTGTTCTATTTCGTGTGACAACCAATGCTCATTACCTACTTTTCTTGGCATTCTTGAAGGCTGATCAGGAGGTATTTATTTGGAAGGCTTCTGGATAGGGTTGGAAAAAAAGGTCGGTATGGAGTCTCAAAGTAAACTCAAAATGAGAGGTTGTAGACCTACAACTTTTGGAATCGACTTTTCCAAATATGAAATAAAATCTTTGCCCCAGTTTCAGATACTCGGGATAATTTTGATTTTTCTATTTTTCTATTTTTTCTTTTTTCTTTTTCTTCTAAATTCTTATTTGGTTGGACCGAACCGTAAGGCTGCCTACGTATCCTTATTTTTAAGGAATCAGGTCGAACGTAGTTCAAACATCTGACGTAACTATAAATTTCTTTATGTTCCTCTGTCTTTTTTTTTCGCTTTTCTTTTCTTTTTCTTTCTTCTTTTATTTCTTTTTTTTTGTTTGCCCTAACTTCCGTCTTCTGAGAGAATGGGCCTTCGACAGTTCTTTTTTTTAATATTTTCTTTCACTTGAACTTTATAAGAATTGCCCTAGTTTATACTCTTGGGACATGGAATTTTTTTTCTTTTTATTTCTTTTTTCTTTTTCACTTGAACTTTCTAGAGCTGCCCCAGTTTGTACTCTTGGGGCATGGACTTTTGTTGTTTTTTCATTTTCTTTGACTCAAAACTCTATTCCAAAAGAGGGTAGTCATAGAAAATAACACAGGCTCAAAGAACAAAGGATATAACATGTTTGGGTAGCAGAAAAAGGGTCTCAACACCTCCAGAACGCCAAACATAGTATCTTTTTGCGATCACAGCATTGACGAATAGGTATGTCTTCTTGGTGTGTCGTGATCACAAGACACTTTCCATCCGTTAATGTCAAACTTTCCAACAAACTTCAATTGATTAAACATCATCAAGCCCGATCTTCATAATGATTTGAAGGTGAATTTTACTCGACCTTAGTTCCAAAGCACGTCAACTCTTCATTCATCCTCAAAAGTGTTTTTTTTTTCTCTTTTTCCAGTTATCCAATTACAGACTAAATGTAAAGCCTCGGAAAATTTTTGCTAAGTAATTTAAGATTTCGAGGTACCAAAGTAGGCTAATTATATTATTTTGTGTGAAAACGAGGATTAATGATATAATGGATATTCATTGGATATGGTAATAAGTGTATAAGTCTTATTATAAGTGAATTGGGGTCTAAGGAAAGGCCTAAGTCTAAGCCAAGTTGGAAAATATCATATTAGACGAAAGTTGCAAATGAGAGCGCACAAGACCTCACTTTGGACGATCATATCTCCAGTTATATAAGGAGTTGTGTGATGAAAAAACTATAAACTTAAATCCCTTTGAGTCTAGTTTCCAACGCAACAAACCATTTGTCATTTGGAGGTGTATACAGAAAGTTATGACCATTTTACTCGGCAGGTGTCACTAGTGCGACCACTAGAGCGAAGTCGCGCATATTGCGAAGTATCCTGCCTCCCTAGAGCGAACTTAGCGCAAACATTAGTGCGAATTCGCACTTGTATGAGACCTTTAAATACCCCAAGACCGGGTCTAGAGGGTTCCCAAGTCATTTTTGGAGCAAGGGCTTGCTCTCTCAAGAGGAATCCGTCCCACTCTTCATTTCTATGATCCAAGGTAAGATTTTTGGAGTATTTTGAGTTGATTACTACTCCTAAAAACTTATATTAACATGGATTGATCTTAAAAATCTATAGATTTCCATTCAAATCCTTGAATTTATCAAGAACACCACAACTGGGTATTCTTAAAATTCTTACTACAAGAGGTATGTCTATCATCTCCAACTACTCTATGGTGATTATTTATGTATGATAGATACATTAGAAC